>JAUPMG010122923.1:0-11704 GCA_031762675.1 Pachysandra terminalis | reverse complement strand
TAGTTACTGTGATCATCCCACGGTCGGGTGGACCCTATGTCGACCGGGCAAATATGAAGTTGCCACCATTCATTGAGTTCGGTTGTGAATGGTCACCCATAGTTTATCATTTAATCCAAAATTACACCAAAATTACACCAAAATTATAATGAGCAATGGTCTAACCAGAGTTGGGTCAGGAGGTTTAGTTAAGAGGGTGAGAATGTGTTAGGCACCCCCTCTCTCTCGGTTCAACCGATTACTTGGTTTAAATTTATTTGGCCAATTTACAAAAGACAACTAAAAATATATATAAATAATAAATAATTAAGATAAATATAAAATAATTAAAAAAATAAAAATAATTTTAAAATATCAAAAATTTCATACATCTAATATTAATGACCTAAAAGATGAAAATAAAATAAAATAAAACAATCAATTAAAGAATACCAAAATACCTTAAAACCCTAAAATACCCTAAAAATTTGCTAAATGAAATCTAAGACCATTTAGTTGCAAAGAGTTATTTATCACTCAAAATAAATTAAAAAATTATAAAATAATTTACAGAAACTTCTAGACTCCTATTATAATACACGTAAAAAATTTTGAGTCTAAAATAAATATGTAACTATTTTATTTTGGATTTCATAGCTATTGTTAACCTATTGCAAAACCCCAAATATGCCTGTAAAATCAATAAAACTGAACTAACTGGTAGGTTATTTTGAGAAATAAAAATTTATATTATTAAAATCATTGTGCTATACCTCTAATAAAAATAGTATATTAAAAATGCTTTTATAAATATTTTTAAAAAATATAAAACAAGTTTTTTACAGGGTTTGTACAGAATAGAAAAGGAGAATTTAGAAATTCACAAAACTTCCAACATAATAGCTACGATCATAAGACAAATTTTATTAGAACGTAATTTGAGTCTTCTTTCCAAAACATCTGGTCTCATACAAAATAGACCTTATAAATGGTTTGTGAAAATTTATTCATAGACAGGGGTCATGACAGAACAGTATTTAACATGCCAATAAAACATTCAAAATAAAATAAAATAAATAAAAATAAAAGAAAAAAAATACCTGTAGCAGCCCTGGTTCCTTCCGTCTTGATTTAAATCCTTTGAGGAGATTGGTTCGTAGGGTCTTGGATTGAAGAAGAGTGAGAAGGGAGATGAGGAGGAGAGAGATCAAGTGAAGGAGAGAGAAAGAAGTTGCGAAAAATTAAAAGGGAGGAGGGACAAAACATGGGTGTCTAGATTGTGTTTTCTTGCCTTCTTAAATATAAGAAGAGGGAGAGAGGAAGAGAGAATAGAAAGTCCTAAAAAAAGAGAGAAAGGAAGGGGGGAAGAGAATATAAGGATTTTCAAAAAAGAAAGAGAGAAAGGAAGAAAATAGGGATAGAGAAAGAGATTAGGAAGTTTTTAAAAAGGAGGAAAAGAAGGAGAAAGGAAATGGGAGAGAATAAAAAGATTTTCAAAACAAGAAAGAGATAAAGGAAGAAATGAGGGAGAGAGAAAGAGATTAGGAAGTTCTTAAAAAGGAGGAAAAGAGAGAGAAAGGAAAGGGGAGAGAGCACCCACGTGTTCTCTCTTTCTTCAAATACATGTTTTAATCAAATCTCCCACAACTTTTCTTTTATATCAATTTCACCTCCAAAATGCCTTCTATTATTTTTCTATCCAATCATATTTTTCCGTCATTTTTTGATAATTTTAAAAATACCAAAAATGTCCCTTGGACTCTCGAACTTGGAATTTTACAAGATCATAGCCATTTCAAAGACGTTTCGACAAGGAATCCAAATTTGGTATTGGTAAGATGTTTTGACCCTCGAATTTGGCTGTTTGGCCCAACCGACCTGATTAGGGGTAAAATCATCATTTTTCTCGACAAACTTCAAATCAACCTAAGATTAGACTCATTGGAGAGCATTTTGGCTCAAGAATTTAAATTTGAGGTTAAAAATGGAATTAGGACTGAGGTGAATCAAGTGGGGCTACCAGGGGTATTTTGGTCATTTCACATTATTTTTGGGGGTTTTTAGTGAAAATTGCCAATATTATTAGGGAATGGTTCAAAGATGATTAGGAGATAGGAAAAGCCATGCTCAAGCCTCCCGGAGCTGCAAAGATCAAGACAAAGTCGTTCTCATACAAATTGGGGTGTTTACAGCTGCCCACTCTTTGTCAGAATCGCAAACAATGAATGACGAAGAAAAAAAAGACATAACCCCGATTTGCACGGCTCACAAATGAATTTTGCCTAAATCAAGAATATCCTTATATATTGAACTTCCAAGACTTTCTGGGGTGATAAAAGAGGATATGTTTGTCTTTCACGGTGACTTTGCCCATTCGAGAGAAGATAAATAAAAGGTTTGAACTTACTAGGGCTTGATCCATGCCTAGAAATTCGAAAGGGTTCAAGGTTTCAATGATGAGGTGGTATCCTTTGGGGAAGTTCAATACATGAGAGGTAGCCTCGATTTTGAGCCGAATTTCATTGGCGAACTTAGAGATAGGTGAAGACCTTAACTTATTGAGTCAAGTATGATCTTCGTTTGGCTGCTTCAAAGGGTTGAACAATTGAGACAGAGGTGCTTTGGACCATGATTGAGACTTACAAATCAACAATTTTGTTTTCTAGTTTTGCTTTTCACTTTTGCTTCTTTGACTTCTTCAGGAGTTTTGTTGCTTCCATCAACTTCAAATAGCTCTGTTGGGGATGAGTCGAGGCATCTCTTCATTTATGCCTCTTGAGAGTTTGATTTCTCCATGCTGCTTTGTCGGGGAAATGATCAGATGCACCTTCCAAGTGCATTCCTTCACAGATATGGGGATATGCTCCATTGAGGTTGTGTGTTGGTGTTTCGTCCTCCCTTCTTCTACATCCTGTGATATCTTGGAGGGACTGAAGGAAGCCAAGAATAAAACCATATTCGCACAAAAATTAGAGTGAAGGAAAAAATTTCAAATCCTTTTTTTTTTCACATCGATATGATCAAGAGAATTAAGGTAATTTTTATCAGATGAAATACCAAGAATAAAATACGCAGTCAAATATTGAAAAACTTCCTCCATTGGTCATAATCATTTAAGCTCATACCCAATGATTACCAAAGTTATCGTGATAGTCTTAAGCTTTGGGAATCTGACAAAATGTCTAATCTGGATGAATCAAAACCATCATAGAGGATAATAGACCAAACTACTTAAACTTGTGATGTTAGTGATGAAAAAGTGAGTGACTCTGTTTGATTGATCCATTTGTTCCACTGAGGATGAATTGAGATGTGATCATCTTTTTATCACAAATATCTGACTTACTCCATTTAGGATTGTTCACAAATGGTAAATGATTTTCTCTCTCTTTTTTTTTTCTTCAAACATTTCTCATTTGAGTTGTAAATGTCAGATTCCACATCCTTTTCACATTCCGATGGTTCTACCAACCTTCTCCATTTTATTATACCAGTTGATTCTCCATTCCTAGCTCTCTTGCCTGTAGTGCCTTTCGGATTGTCATTATGCTACTTGAAACCATATATTCTATCATCACTAATTAATACTAGGTTAAGACACGACTTCCACTAGATATCACTTTGATCAAAGAGGTCTTAAAAGTTGGACGAAACGTAGGCTGGGTTTGGGGCTAAAGAACGGAAGATATAAATCTCAAATGAAATTTTTTGTTTGAATGGGTTGATCGGGTCTAGCTTGACTTGAGGGGTCCTTTATTTTCCCCAATGACCTTATATTAAAAATCGCCCCAGTTTGGGCAATTCCAGTGTTTTCCATCCCACTTTGACATACTTGATATCTTATTTTGTCTCATTTTTTTCTTTTTCCACTATCCTTTTCCCCTTGCTTTTCATTTTTCTGTCTTGCAACCAATTTCAATTTTTTTGAAGTACCCAACATTTGTTTCTCCACTTTATGATTTTTTATTGTTCCCAAGAATTATCTTTCATTTGACTTCTAACCTTTTCTCTAGTTTGGGGTAGCTAGTCCTGGTTCGGGTTAACGAAAAGAACTACAAGGCTCAAAAGGTCTGACTAGGAAATTTAACATTTAAACGTTCAAAAGAAAGATGGCCTAATCATTTCAAAGTAACATTTAGTTTAAGTAGAACATGTCCTTCCCATATCTAGTTTAATAAGTTCAGAATGAGTATCTACATTTGTATAAAAATGTATGATCCTTTAGACAATACCTTGTTAATGATCTACAACCATTCATGTGACGATCTGAATCTTCCATAGGATATTCCTCATGTAATAAGACAGAATCACCACTTTGAAAAGTTCATGCTCCTCCGCTTGTTGCAAGTTCCAACCACATGACTTTGATACGGTTGTCCCCATAATAGAACCTATCTCAGGTATACTCCATTGGCATGAATCAGATACAAAAAGTGCCACAGTTGTAATCCTGATAACCTCAGCTTTTGCTGACTCGACTTTCATCTGACATTATGACTACGCAACAAATTCTATATCCATCCTAAACATGTCTTGATAAGACCAGACGGTGACCTTATATCATTCTACCCTTTTATCTTCAAGTAAGCATAACTTTTGATTCTCACTTTTTACGAGTCACTTTCAGTCCCTAAGTTCACAAATTCCATTTTTCTAATATTTGACTGTGTATTATTATTCAAGATGTTTCATTAGAAAAGTTACCTGAATTATCAAGAACATGATGATATTGAAATTCTTTATTTAAACAAAATACTGCTAGAAAATTGAAAACAATATTTTTTTTTTGAAACAAAGTATCACTAAGAAATTGAAAGCAACAAATATTTTTTTTTGTGAACCTTCTTATATTTCTTTTCCCAAGGTCGAAGGTTCATTTGCTAAACCTTGAGAAAAGTGGATATTGCTAACAGCATTAAAATGCTGACTTATCATCTCTCTTATGATAGGGTTTCTATATCTGCTTGAGACAACACTTCCTCCATGACTATATCCAAGAATACGAAAATAACATCCATGCAAATGGCATAAAATGAGCCTTTCAGAGTATCTCTGAAAGAGTGACGATGATGATGATGATGCATGTCTAATGCATGATGATGCAATCAAATGTAGATGCAATGATGTTTGAATGCTTAAAGTGACGCAAAATGATGTGATAGGATGTTGATGATGACATGAACATTTTCTCTCGAGACGAATGAGCTACATTTCGAGAGAATCATGCAATGATTGATCCTTCTGGTATCTCAGGAGAATATGATGCTAGTAGTTCTTCCAATATCTCAAGAGAACATACTTGGTTAAATATGAATGACCTTCCCGGTATCTCAAAAAGCACATTCAAGTGAAATGTGAAGGTCTTCCAGGTATCTCAAGAAGACACATCCAACAAAGGGATAATAGGTAATACTCCCGATATCTTAGAAGAACATACTTGAAGAAAAAGAATGACCTTGATATCTCAGGAAAACACATTCGAATGAAATGTAGACGGTCTTCCCGGTATCTCAAGAAAACACATTCGAATGAAATGTAGATGGTCTTCCCGATATCTCAGGAAAGCACATCCAACAAAGGGATACCAAGTAATCCTCTCGATATCTCGGGAGAATATACTTGGCGAAAAAGAATGACCTTCTTGGTATCTCAGGAAAGCACATTCAAACGAAATGTGGATGATCCTTCTAGTATCTCAGGAAAACACATCCAACAAGAGATGCAAGTAATTCCCCTGGTATTTCAGGAGAACATACTTGGAGAATGAGAATGGCCTTCTCGGTATCTCAGGAAAGCACATTTGACTGAAATATGGATGGTTCTCCCGATATCTCAGGAAAACACATCCAACAAAGGGATACAAGCAATCCTCCCGGTATCTCAGGAGAACATGCTTGGAGAAAAATAATGTCCTTCCCAGTATCTCAGGAAAGCACATTCGAATAAAATGTGGATGGTCCTCCCGGTATCTTAGGAAAACTCATCAAATAAAGGGATACAAGCAATTCTCCCGGTATTTTAGGAGAACACACTTGGAGAAAAAAAATTGCGTTCCCGGTATCTCAGGAAAGTACATTCAAATAAAATGTGTACGATCCTCTTGGTATCTCAGGAAAACACATCCAATAAACGATGCAAATAATTCTCCCGGTATCTCAGGAGGACATGGAGAAAAAGTGGCCTTCCCGGTATCTCAGGAAAGCACATTCAATTGAATTATGGATAACCCTCTAGGTATCTCAAGAAGACACATCCAAATTGTGTATGAATAGTGTGAGTGATGAGTGATGTGATGTGAATAGTGTGAATGGTCCTCCCGGCCAAATCTCAAGAGAACACACTTAGATGAGATGATGCAAGATGATTACCTCAAGGTGATGAGCATGTTTTGATGAATGAAATGTTTTGGCCCAAAATTGTTTTTATTAACAATCACACATCACAAAATTTATTTTTTTGATCCAAATTTAGTTTTGGTCCAGAAAAGTGTGTAATAAAATTCACTTATCACAAAATTTATTTTTTTGGTCAATTTTTAGTTTTAATCCAAAACTTACTGAATTAACAATTACGCATCACAAAATTTAATTTTTTGGTAAAATTTTAGTTTCGGCCTAGAAAACATTATATTAACATTCACACATCACAAACTTTATTTATTTTTATCAAATTTTAGTTTTGGTCCAGAAAACTGTGTATTAACATTCACATATCACCAAATTTATTTTTTGATCAATTTTTAGTTTTTTCCAGTAAAACAGTGTATAAACATTCACGCATGAAATAATTTATTATCTTAAAGAAATTTTAGTTTTGGCACATAAAAATTTGTATTAACATTAACACATCCCAAAATTTATTTTTTTGGGCCAGAAAACACTGTATTAACATTCATGCATCACAAAATTTACTTTTTGATAAAATTTTAGTTTCAGCCCATAAAACATTGTATTAGCATTCACACATCATAAAATTTATTTGTTTTGATCAAATTTTACTTTTGGTCCAGATAATTGTGTATTAACTTTCACGCATCATAAAATTTATTTTTTCGATAATTTTTAGTTTTGGCCCAGAAAATTTTCTATTAACATTCATACATCACAAAATTTATTTTATTTTATCAAAAGTTTCTTTTGGTCCAGAAAACTGTGTATTAATTTTCACGCATCTCAAAATTTATTTTTCGATAAATTTTAGTTTTGGCCCATAAAACTTTCTATTAACATTTACACATCACAAAATTTATTTTTTTTGATCAAATTTAATTTTTGGCCCAGTGAACTTTGTATTAGCATTCACACATAATAAAATTTATTTTTTTGTTAATACTTTAGTTTTTCCCAAAAAAACTGTGTATACATTCACACATCAGAAAAATAAGTTTTTAATAAGATTTTAGTTTTTGCCCGGAAAATTGTATATTAACATTCACACGTCACGGAATTTATCTTTTAGATCAATTTTAGTTTTCTCCCAGAAAACTATGCATTGACATTTACACATCAAAAAATTTAATTTTTTGTTAAAGTTTTAGTTTTTGCGAAGAAAACAACATATTAACATTCACGCATCACAAAATTTAGTTTTTGATAAAATTTTAGTTTTGGCCCCGAAAACTTTGTATTAACATTCACGCATCACAAAATTTATTTTTTTGATAAAATTTTAGTTTTGACCCAGAAAACTATGTATTAACATTCACTTATCAGAAGAATTAATTTTTTAATAATATTTTTGTTTTACTGAGAAAACTGTGTATTAACATTCACACATCACGAAATTTTTATTTTAGATCAAATTTTAGTTTTCTCCTAAAAAACTGTGTATTAACATTCACACATCACAAAATTTATTTTTTGATCAAATTTTTGTTTTGGTCCAGAAAAATGTGTATTAAGATTCACACATCATGAAATTTAGTATTTTTGTTAAAAGTTTAGTTTTTGCCCAGACAATTGTGTATTAAAATTCATACATCAGAAAATATAATTTTTTTTAATAATATTATAGTTTTGGCCCAGAAAACAGTGTGTTAACATTACGCATCACAAAATTTATTTTTTCGATTAAATTTTAGTTTCGGCCCAAAAAATTGTCTATTAACACTCACACATCACAAGATTTATTTCTTTGATCAAATTTTAGTTTTGGTCTAGAAAATTGTGTACGTTATTGACATATGACAAAATTGATTTTTTTGTAAAATTTTTGGTTTTTTCCCTAAAAATGTTTTGGCCCAGAAAACAATGTATTAACATTACGCATCACAAAATTTATTTTTTCGATTAAATTTTTGTTTCGGCCCAAAATATTGTCTATTAACATTCACACATCACAAAATTTATTTCTTTGATCAAATTTTAGTTTTGGTCTAGAAAACTGAATGTTATTGACATATGACAAAATTGTTTTTTTTGTAAAAATTTTGGTTTTTTCCCCAAAAATTGTGTACTAAAATTCACACATTAAAAACTTAAATTTTTTTAATAATATTTTAGTTTTTTCCCTGAAAATTGTGTATTAACCTTCACACATCATGTAGTTTACTTTTTAGATAACTTTTCAATTTTTGCCCAAACAAACTGTATTAACATTCAGGCATCACAAAATTTATTTATTTTAATCAAATTTCAGTTCTGGCTCAAAAAACTGTGTATTAACATTTACACATCACAAAACTTCTTTTTTTGATCAAATATTAGTTTTGGTCCAGAAAACTGTGTATTAACATTCACAGATCATAGATTTATGTTTTTGTTAAAATTTTAGTTTTTACCCAGAAAACAGTGTCTTGACATTCACGAATCATAAAATTTATTTTTTTGGTAAAATTTTAGTTTTGGCCTAGAATTTTGTGTATTATCCTTCACACATCACAAAATTTATTGTTTTGTTGAAACTTTTATTTTAGCTTTGAAAACTCTATGTTAACATTCACTCATCACAAAATTAATTTTTTTATTAGAAGTTTAGTTTTGGCCCAGAAAAGTGTGAATTAACATTAACACATCACAAAGTTTACTTTTTTGTTAAATTTTTAGTTTTTGCCTAGAAAATTGTGTATTAACAATCACACATCACAAAATTTATTTTTGTTTATCAAAGTTTAGTTCTGGTCCTGAAAACTTTATATTAACATTCACACATTACGCATTTTTGTTAACATTTTAGTTTTTTCCTAGAAAATAGTGTACTAAAATTCACGCATCACAAAATATATTTTTTCGTTAAAATTTTAGTTGTTGACCAGAAAATATTTTATTAACATTCACACATCATAAAATTTATTTTTTGATAAAATTTTAACTTTGGCCCAAAAAATTGTGTATTAACATTTGTGCATCAAAAAATTTATTTTTTCGATAAAATCATAGTTTTGGCCCAGAAAACTGAGTTTGTAACGCATCACAAAATTTTATTTTTCGATAAAATTTTAGTTTTGGCCGAGAAAACGTTGTATTAACATTCACACATCACAAATTTTTTTTTTGATCAAATATTATTTTTGGCCCAGAAGACTATGTATTAACATTCACACATTGTAGTTGTTTTTTGTTAAAATTTTAGTTTTGGCCCAGAAATGTGTGTAATAACGTTAGCACATCACAAAATTTATTTGTTTGATTAAATTTTAATTTTGATTCAGAAAACTGTGTATTAAACTGCACACATCACAAAATTTATTTATTTTTTTAAAATTTTAGTTGTTGCCTAGAAAATCAGTGTATTAACATTCAAACATTAGAAAATTTAAATTTTTATTAATATTTTAGTTATTTTCCTAGAAGACAGTGTACTAACATTAAAATTTCATAAAATTTATTTTTTTGATAAAATTTCAGTTTTGGCCCAGAAAACTGTCTATTGCCATTTACACATCACAAAATTTATTTTTTAATCAAATTTTAGTTTTGGCCCAGACAAATGTGTATGTTATTCACATATCTCAAAATTTATTTTTCGTTAAAATTTAATTTCCCCCCCTAAAATGTTGTAATAAAATTCACACATCAAAAAATTTAGTTTTTTTTAATAATATCTTAGTTTTTGTCTTGAAAATTGTGTATTAACATTCACACATCACGAAATTTATTTTCTGGATCAATTTTTTGTTTTTGCTCAGAAAACAGTGTATTAACATTCACGCATCAACAAATTTATTTTTTTGATCAAATTTTAGTTTTGGCCCAGAATACCGTGTATTAACATTCCCGCATCACAAAATTTATTTTTTTGACCAAATTTTTGTTTTGGTCCAGAAAACTATGTATTAACATTCATAAATCACAAATTTATTTTTTTGATAAAATTTTAGTTTTCGCCTTGAAAACTGGGTGGTAACGTTCACAAATCAAAAGATTTATTTTTACTATTAAAATTTTAGTTTTCACTGAAAAAACTGTGTATTAACATTCAAACATTAGAAAATTTAATTTTTTAATAATATTATAGTTTTCGCCCATAAAACATTATATTAACCGTACGCATCACGAAATTCATTTTTTCGATAATAGTTTAGTTTTGGCACAGAAAAGTGTTAATTAAAATTCACATCACAAAATTTATTTATTTTATCAAATTTTAGTTTTAGCCCAGAAAATTGTGTATGTTATTGACACATCACAAACTTTAATTTTTGATCAAATTTTAGTTTTGGTCTAGAAAACTGTGTATAACATTCACACATTATAAATTTATTTATTTTTATTAAAATTTTAGTTTTTGCTAGAAAACAGCTGTCACACCCTAAAACCCGTGGCACGAATCCCTATGCGGGATGGCACGAATCTCGAGGTGAGACCTTCGGGATCCATTTCTGGACCGCGGATTGCCATATCATATCCAAGATTAAGATGAATGAAAAAGAAATTCTCTTAATTCATCTCAGAGTCGCGGAAGCCAAACAATTAGAATAAAGGTAATAGTAACTAAAATTCAATAATGGCGCTCAGCTGGGCCTTACAACAACATCAACATAAACAAAAGTCTGAATACAAATAAAACGAAATAAAACATAGTAGCAATGAGACTCACAGCCTCCAAACCACTAGCTCAACCTGCAACATGAAAGGTTATAGTGAGCTTAGAATGCCCATATAAGTACAGAACCATCATACTAAGATATACATTAAATCAATACAAAGTCGAGATAAGAGCCAGGGATAATTAAATACGATATGCAGATTCAATTATGACATGTTTATGAAATGCATGACATTCACCTGATCTAAATGTTTGTCACGCCTCAGATCCTGTAACCCGAAATCCCTAGGTGGGATGGCACGAATCTCGAGGAGTAACCTTCGGGATCCATTTATGGACCGCGGATTTCCGGATCACAACTCAGCTTGAGATAACGATCTCAATGAATTCATAACAATGTAGCGGAAGCAAAATAAATACATAAAGATCTAAATAACATCTAAAGAAAATAATGGCTTCAGAAGAGCCTTATTACAATCCGAAACAAGAACATTGTTTGAACAGAAATACATAAGAACTGAAATAAGAACTAATAGAATGAATCACGATCATCCATCTCTCACTAATGACCTGCAACATGATGAGTCGCGTGAGTTGGGTACTCAACAAGCATGATCCAGTAAACCAGTTATACAATATATATGACAAAAATCCAAAAACAACGATAAGACAACAGATATCAATAATACATGATATGATATGAGTATGATGCGAGGATGATCAGACAAATGGCCTAATG
>JAUPMG010122894.1:0-11705 GCA_031762675.1 Pachysandra terminalis | reverse complement strand
CAGGAGATAGAAGCAAACTAAGGGAGCTGACATGGATTGGGTAGCGCACTCTGCTAGATGTACGTGAAATTAGTCTAGAAATAGAATTTTTACACCTAGACATTGTAGATTTTTTTCTATGTGTTTTAGTTACTTTTATCTTATTGGAACTGCTCAGGACTTCCGCTTATGATTAAAGTTGGGTAGCCACTCTCGTAGCAATACGGGGTGAATGTTACACTTGGACTGGAAAATCCATGAAATTGGAAAAATCTGGTCCGAGTCATTACATCTTCCTACTTTGAGCTGACTTCAATCTCTCCTGAATAAGCTTCACTGTAATGCTCTGTTCCACTAACTCGAGTTGAAGAATGTTGTCCTTTTCCACTTCTGACCAACATATAGGACAACAACACTTCCGAGCGTATAACGCTTCGAAAGGTGCCATACCAATACTCGCATGAAAACTGTTGTTGTAGGAAAACTCCACAAGCGGTATATGCTCTCCCCAACTGCCTCCAAAATCCATCACACAAGCTCGCAAGATGTCCTCAAGGACCTGGTTGATTCTCTCCATTTGGTCATCCGTCTGCGAGTGATTAGCGGTGCTGAAATCAAGCCTCGTACCCAAAGCTTTCTGGAATGCTTCCCCAAATATCGAAGTGAACAAAGATCCTCGATCTAACACAATGCTAATAGGAACTCCGTGTAGTCGCAAGATCTCTCAAATGTACAATCCAGCAATCTCCTCGGCTGTCGCTGAAATCCAAACCCATAAAAAGTGTGTAGATTTGGTCAATCGATCGACAATCATCCAAATCGAATCCAAGCTCCCGCAAGTCTTCGGTAGTCTGCTCATGAAGTTAATGGTGATATGCTCCCACTTCCATTCTGCAATCGGCAACGGCTAAAGTCATCATGCTGATCTCATGTGCTCGGCTTTCACTTGTTGGCAAGTGAGACACCGTGCCACATACTGAACTATCTCTCTTTTCATGCCTGGCCACAAATAATGTTGACGTAAATCTCTGTACATCTTCATGCTCCCTGGATGAATGGAATAACGCGAGTTATAAGCCTCGTCCAAGGTCTCTCGCTTGACATTCTCGTGTGCCGGTACACCAAGTCTGCCTCGAGATTTGATCAAACCGTCAAGATGTACAATCCACTCGGGCTTGCTGTCGTCTGCTGAAGTGCAAGTAGATCTGTAGCACTCTTATGAAGCTTTGCAATCTGCTGCTCTAGTGATGGCTTATCCACAAGGCTGAACAAGAAACCATCATACTGCCAATCTAAAGATTGGATTCCCAAGTCTGCAGTAATCTCCTGAAGTCTCTGCTCCTTCTTCATTAACTGCGCAAGAATTGCACGAGGTCTGCGAGTCAAAGCATCTGTCACCACATTAGCCATACAAGGATGGTAGCTACACGTCGAAATATAATCCTCAATAAGCTCTAACCATCTCCTCTAACTCATATTCAGATCCTTCTTAGTGAATGTGCACTTCAAGCTCTTATGATCCGAAAACAGCTCGAACTCCTCTCCATACAGGTAATGCCTCCAAAGCTTCAAAGCGAAGACCACTGTGGCCAACTCCAATTCATGAGTAGGATAGTTCCGCTCATGAATCTTAAGTTTTCGTGAAGCATAACCCACAACACGACCTTCCTGCATCAAAATAGCTCCTAAACCCTGTAATGATGCGTCGGTGTAGACTTCCATCTTCCGACTTGCAACTGGCACAATAAGAACTGGTGCCGACGACAATATCTTCTTCAGCTCCTCAAAAGCAGCTTCACACTCTCATCCCAAGTGAATTTGACTTCCTTCCGAGTCAAACGAGTCAAAGGAGCTAAAATGGATGAGAATCTGTCAATGAATCTCCTTTAGTAACCCGCAAGTCCTAGGAAACTCTTGATCTCCAAAGCATTCTTAGGTCGCTCCTAACCAAGAACTGCCTCAACCTTGGCCGGATTCATAGAAATACCTTTTCTGAATACAACATGCCTAATGTGGAGTGTATGATCAATGATATACCACTCGCAATAGAACGAATACTTATAGGATAGGGTTATTTTGAGGGTGTCCAAGCTCAAGGACTGAAGGGGTCTAAATTACCAAACTATCAAAATTAATTCTATATTGACTATATAGAATGTGGTTTGATATTCTTTTAATTTAATTCTAAGAACTAAGGGCAAACTAAATTAACGGGATGTAAATTCAATGGAGGAAGGTTAGAATATTGATGATCCCTCTAACCTAATGAATATGGTTCATCTCATGAAATAAGGATAATCAAATTTAATGCTTGATAATGACTTGTGTGGCTACAAGTTCACAAAAATTTCGTCAAAAAAATATCATCAAAGGGAATAAGCATAGTCCATCATTGATTGGCACAAACTGTATACACTAACTACTCTAACTAGGGTTGTATGACAATCTGTCCTCTCTATGCCTGAACTCTCAAACTCTCTCAATCAGATTTTACATCATCATAATGGACAAGTATAATCCATCTTCGATTGGCACGGACTGTCCACCTAACCTCTAATTGCAGTACAACTCGTCTTTTCTAGGCATGGACTATCAAGCCGTCTTAATCTAATGTCAATGAGCACTGTTGCATAATCAATGTTTCTATAATCGCAGAAAATAGAATTATTCGATTTCGATTAAGACAAATCAAATTCTAAGACAAGAAAGGGTTTTAGTCAAAACTGATAAAACACTAAGTTCAATTGTCTAGCAATCCTCTGTACTATGCAACCATCGAACATTAATTTGAAAACCTAATATTCATGAAATTAAACCATAATCAAAAAGTTAGAGTTTACTTCAATATTCCACAGGAAGTTTAGCTGCTGATGGAGAGGCTGGAAATCAACATCGGTGTGTAAAAATCCATATCCATTAACTGCTGATAATATTCTTTAGTTCTTCTTCCCAAAAACGCAGAACATATCTCAATTTTTCTCATGAAATTTAAAACTAAAACTCTTATTAATTCTCTCCTTCCTATCTGGAGTCTTTTTAAAACACTTTTCTCCATTTCGAAGTTATCCAAAAGGACAAGACAACTAGTTGCGTGCAAACCCAAAACTTTTCACACTTCCGTGCGTTACTGAAATCCCTTATGCGCTCGATCGCAAGCATTGAGCTCGATGTCCATGCGATCGATCCTTGCACTCTGCGCTCGAGCCCAATGCAATCAATCCTTTGTTCCTGCACTTGATCACAATGCAGTATTCTTCTGTTTTTATGCTATCCTTTGACTTGTCTTTTGGGCTTCATCTTAGGACTTCTCCTTAGGCTTTCTCCCTATCTTCAAGGTGTAATTGGGCTTGGAAATCCTCCTTCTTCTTCGACAATGGATATTGATGCTTTAAAGCTTGGATTGGCTTGGTCTAAGTCCATATTCTCCCGTTCATAACCAAACTTGCAAAACAAGAAAATTGCATTACTTCATTCATACAAGGGCAGCCTAAGGCTAATAAGAATGAGTAATAAGTCTAAAAGTGCAAGTGTTACACACTTATCACACCCCCAAACCTACACTTTGCTAGTCCTCAAGCAAAGAAAGAATTAGACTAATGCACTTTCAAGTCATCCATCCATACAATTGCCATCATATATAAAATTTCTGAAATCAGTGATCATATCAACATTAGGGAATAACAATCCAACTCAATAAATTGAACCCAAATCACTTAAGATACCATCCTACTCACTCTACAATGGATCCACGATCAATCTTCCAATCTCAATATAAATCTTCCACCTTTTGATGCGAACACTCACTGCTTTATGAGGCAAAGAGACCCGGTTACTTAGTGAAAAATAAACATAGCTGAAATTTCTTCTTCTTTTTCTTTAAATACTTGGAGATATTCCTGATATTAACAAGAGCAAGAGCAGTCTATTAAGTCGAACTCACAAAATCAAAGCATATAAAGTGGTTTATAACTACATTCGCATGCAACCATAATCAATGTTTCCGTGCAAGTGCAATTATACAAGGCAAGAGTAAGGCATTTTATCAAGATAAGATTAAAATTAACTCCAGATGCATATGTATCTCTAGAATCGTTTCCTAGTGATTTTAGATACAACTATTTAATCAAAAAGTATTCCTAAAGTGATAATCTCAACAAAATTTCAAAAGTTTTCAGATTTTTCAAAAAATGGAAAAAATATGCAAACATAATTAAATCTTTCTTTCGTACACACCCCCAAACCTAAAATTTACATTGTCCCTAATGTAAACAATAAAAGCAATTGGAAAGTGGTAAAAAGAAAGGAAAAATATTACCTTATGGATAATCAAAATAGTGGAGGTGGTGGTGGATTAGGGCTAGAAATCCCTGGCGAAAATACAGCTCCATCATCTACTAAGTCTGTTTCTGAAGTTCATGGGTGATGCGGACCTCTCGCTATAAATCTGGCATATCGGTCCTGAGGCATCTTGTAGATGGATGTACTCCTGACTGGTCATCTGGACTGGTGGATCCTAGTCCATAGCCATATCCGGTGCGGTATGCTTCATAAAATCACCAGTAGGGTCTCCTCTATTATCTCCCCTGGTACCTCTGATGGGCTTGCCTCTGCTGCATCACGAGCAGTACATGCTGCTATGACATAAGGTAGGTGCCGCATATGTGAAACACTGAGGTTCCACTGGGCCAATCCATATATCTAATACTTTTTCGTGGAGAAGTCCTTATCCGTAATCACTACCCCCTTTTTAAGTAGCGCTCGAGCAAATGGAGAAAAGTAAGAAAAAAGAACTAAAGAAACCTAAATACTAAAGGCTCACGTGACTTAAGGCTCACTACGCTTGATCGCAGAACACTAGGATCAAGCGCAATGCGATCGATTGCAATAAATTGCGCTCTATCGCACTGAGATGGAACGCAAATATCTACGCTCAATCCTAATGAAAGCAGTGACTTATTCTAATCCTAAACTAATTATAAACTAACTATGGATGGGTTGCCTCCCATCTAGCGCTAAGTTTAACGTCTTCAGCTCGACGTGACGAGACTCATCTCAATCAAGATAGATGGTATTCGTCATGTTGACTGATTCAACATCTTCATTATGCACAATGCCCTCAATGTAGGGCTTCAACCTTTGACCATTCACCTTGAACAAGGTGTCATTCTTGGGAACCTGGAGTTCACTGGCTCCATGGGGGAAGACATATATGACAATGAAAGGGCCATCCCTTCTAGAACGGAGCTTACCAGGAAAAAGGGGGAGTTTGGAATTAAACAACCACATTTTTTTACCCGGTTTAAAGGACCAATGTAAGATATTTCGATCATGAAAGGCCTTTGATTTCACCTTATATATTCGAGCATTTTCATACGCATCCCTATGCATCTCCTCAAGTTCAATCAAGTGAAGTTTCCATTGTGAGCCAGCTAACTTCATGTCAAAGTTAAATTGCTTGATAGCCCACATAGCTCTATGCTCAAGGTCAATAGGGAGATGGCAAGCTTTACCGTAAACAAGTCGATGAGGTGACATGCCAATCGGTGTCTTGTTTGCAGTACGGTGTGCCCAAAGTGCATCATTGAGATGCAAAGACCAATCCTTACGGTCCGGTCTAATTGTCTTCTCCAAGATGTGCTTTATTTCCCTGTTTGACAGCTCCACTTGGCCACCTGTTTGGGGATGGTAGGGTGTGGCTACTTTATGAGTGACGGAGTACTTTACAAGTAAGGTTTGGAGAAACCTATTATAGAAGTGTTTTCCTCCATCACTAATGATAGCTCTAGGAGTACCAAACCTATAAAAGATATTCATCTGTATGAACTTGACGATTACCTTAGGATCATTAGTTTTGGTAGCCGCTGCCTCTACCCACTTGTAGACATAATCCACCACCACTAAGATGTATTCAAATCCAAAAGAAGGCGGGAAGGGTACCATGAAGTCTATACCCCACACATCAGAGATCTCTACAATCAAGTTGGGTTCAAAGGCATCATGTTACTTCGGGATATTGCTCCAAGCCTTTGACATCTCTCACATGCTTTACAAAAATCATGGCCATCTTTGAACAATGATGGCCAAAAGAAACCACACTGTAGGACCTTAGCAGCCATTTTCTTAGCACTGAAGTGTCCTCCACAAGCCATAGTATGGCAGAAAGTAAGAATACTTTGGAATTCACTTTATGGCACACAACGACGGATGATCTGATCCGCACAGTATTTTAATAACTCTGGATCTTCCCAAAAACAAGATCGAAAGAATCGATCATTTTCTTGTTTAGAACACTAAAAAGGAATCTTACCTATTGCTAGGTAATTGACAATGTCAGCATACCATGGCATCCCTTTTGTAGTAATCTCAAACAGTTGCTCATCCGGAAAGGAATCCTGAACTGAAATAGATTGAGAAGACTCAAGAAGAATCCGGGAAAGGTTATCAGCCACAACATTCTCACTTCCTTTCTTATCCCGTATTTCCAAATCATACTCTTGTAATAAGAGTATCCATCGAATCAAACGGGGTTTGGTTTCATTTTTGGCCAGAAAATATCTCAATGCCGCATGATCTGAATATACAATCACCTTGGAACCCAAAATGTAAGAGCGAAATTTTTCCAAGGCAAACATAACCGCTAGCAACTCTTTCTCTGTAGTGGTATAATTCATTTGAACATCAAGAAGTGTTCTACTAGCATAGTAAATGGCATATGGGAGTTTATCCACACGTTGTCCTAAGATGGCACCTAACGCATAATCCAATGCGTCACACATGATCTCGAAAGGAAGAGCCCAATTGGGGGGCTTCATGATGGGTGCGGAAGAAAGTAGGGATTTAAGCTTCTCGAATGCCTCAAGACAAGCTTTATCAAAATGGAATGGGGTAACCTTGGCAAAACGATTGCACAAAGATCGTGCTATCTTACTAAAGTATTGATAAAGTGGCGATAAAAGCAGGCATGACCGAGGAAAGAGTGAATCTGCTTCACTGAAGCGGAGGTGGAAGATTAGAAATCAATTCCACTTTCGCTCTATCTACTTCAATCCCTCTCTTGGACATAATGTGTCCCAATAGTATTCTTCCTGAACCATAAAATGACTCTTTTCCCAACTCAGAATCAAGTGTGTCTCCTTACAACGTTGAAGGACAAACGATAAATGATGGAGACACATCAAAAGAGGAGCCAGAGACAGAAAAGTCGTCCATGAACACCTGTAGAAACTTTTTAACCATGTCTGAGAAGATAGACATCATACACCTTTGAAATGTCACAGGTGCAATGCACAACCCAAAGGGCATGCGTCTATATGCAAAAGTACCAAAGGGACAGGTGACAGTCACCTTTTCTTGGCATTGGGGGTCAATAGCCACTTGATTATAGTCAGAATATCCATCTAAAAAGCAATAGTAGCTTTGGCCAGCAAGACGCTCTTGGATTTGATCAATGAATGGAAGTGGAGAATGATCCTTCCTAGTACCGACATTGAGCTCTCGCTGGTCAATGCACACACGCCATCCAGTGCTCATGCATTGTGGGATTAATTCTCCCATAGAATTCTCCATCACAGTGATACCCAACTTCTTGGGCACCACTTGTGTGTGACTGGTCCATTTGCTATCAGAAATGGGGTATTTAATACCCACATCAAGCAACTTAACGACTTCTTTCACTAGCACCTCTTTCATGTTAGGATTTAACCGACGCTGTGCTTCACAGGAAGGCCTAGTGTCATCCTCTAAATGAATGCGGTCCATACAAATAGAGGGGTTAATTCCCTTCAAATCTGCCACACTCCATGCAATGACCTCCTTGTGCTCTTTAAGAATATTCAATAGTCTACTCTCCTGGTCTCCTTGCAAATCGGAAGCAATAATGACCAGAAGAGTGTCATTTGATCCTAAGAAGGCATACTTCAGCTTATTAGGCAGTGGCTTAAGCTCAAATTGTGGTGGTAATACAAGGGATGGAATGGGAGGGGTACTGGAGTCAGAGGCAAGGACTCTTTTGGTACTCTCCCAGGATAAGAGTCTAATATGGCAGCAGCATCAAGCAAGGAATTAACCTCGCCAATGTAACCCTCCACCTCAAAATTTATTGCACCAAAATGAGCCAAACATGCCCCTAATGGATTGTCTATTAAAAGCTGAAGGAGTGATTCCTCAACTGATTCTTCAATGATGTCGAGGAGGAAACACTCACTCGCATCTGGTGGATGCTGGAATGCGTTGAAGATGTTCAGTTTGACCTTTATATTCCCAAAGTATAATTCCATCACCCCAATCCTACAGTTAATGCAAGCATTAGTTGTAGCCAAGAACGGACGTCCAAGGATGATGAAAATGTGCCTATCCAGAATTCGAACATGTTCTGTATCAAGAATGATAAAGTCCACTGGAAAGTAGAACTTATACACTCGTATGATAACATCTTCAACGATGCCACGCGGTTTCTTAATAGATCTATCAGCTAACTACAAGATAACCGTCGTGGGATTTAATTCTCCTAAGCCAAGTTGCAAGTACACCGAGTAAGGGAGCAAGTTCACACTCGCTCCCAAGTCAAGGAGGGATCTCTTAATTTCGTGGTCTCCTATGAGACAAGAGATGGTAGGAGTTCCAGGATCCTTAAACTTGGGGGCAATGTGGTGCTGAATGAGGGAGCTCACTTGCTAGATGAGACGGACTTTCTGAGGAGTGTGACTCCTAGTTCTACGCTTTTGAGTGCATAACTCCTTAAGAAACTTGGCATATGAAGGAATCTGTTGTATAGCATCAAGGAGAGGAAGATTTAGTTTCACTTGTTTGAAGACCTCAATCATGTATTTGATCTTCTCTCCTTGTTTTCCAGAATAAGGGGGATCCTTGAGATGTTGAGGAAAGGGAGCACAAGGCTCATTTGGTATCTCAGGAGCAGGAGTGATAGGAGAAAGGGTTTCATCACTCACTCTTTGGTTAGTTGACTCTTTAGGATTTAGAATGGAGAGACTGGGTCAACTTTCTCAATCTCTTCTTCTTCTACCCTATTGTCAATAGCTCTTCCACTTCTCAAAGTGGTAATGGCGTGGAGCTGCTCAGAATTAGAGCTTCTAGAAGTGTTCCCCTCTACTATGAATTTTCCTTTAGGATTGGCCACTGGCTGACTAGGAAGCTTCCCGTCCTCTCTTCTATTAAGTGCATTAGCTATCTGCCCGACTTGGGTTTCTAGTTTTGTTCTGGATTGAGAGTGGGAATTCTGCAACTTAGTATTTGCCTCAAGGTTGCTAAGGGCAGCCAATACCTTTTCCCCAAAAGTAGAATTCTTAGGAGGAGGAGCTGACTGATAATGCTGCTGAGCAGATCTATAATTGGTAGATGGATGGAAAGATTGATTATTAGGATATGGCTACACACGGTTGTGCATACCATAAGATGGAGCTGAATTTTCAGGCTCTTGAGCTCGCTATGAAAGCTTCGGATGGTTCCTCCATCCCGGGTTGTAAGTGTTTGAGTATGAATCATTACCCGGTCTGAAGAAAGCATAATTTACATGTTCATGAGACATATCAGAAAACTGTCCGATGTAGGGCAATCTCTTGCATTGTGTGAGAGATTATAGCATAATGCACATGGTTCAATTGGGATGGACGTGCGAGGTGGAGTGATAGGAGCAAAACCAGCTGCCATAAGTTGGTCTAGCATTCATGATAATGCATCCACCTTAGTAGTCACATCTAATGAATTATTCACCTCAAAGAGACTTTCAGTCTTAGGGGCTTTAGAGCCAACTGTCCTACGACTAGCTGAAGCATATTGTACAGAGTTTTCATAAAGATTCTCAAAGAGAATCCATGCTTCATTTTCACTTTTAAGCATAAAAGTGCCACCACGTGAAGCATCAACCATGTGCCTATGTGGTTCACTCAAACCGTCATAAAAACACTGTGCAAGTTGCCATTTGGGAATAGCATGGTGTGGACACTTCTTAAGTAAATCTTTAAGTGTCTCCCATGTCTCATGAAATGTCTCCCCTTCACTTTGGGAGAAGCTTGTGATAGCTCTCCGAATCTGGTTGGTCTTTCCTATGGGGAAATACTTCCTTAAAAATTCATGTTGTATTTGAACCCATGTTGTGAGAGTATTAGCCTCCAATGAATTAAGCCAATGTTTGGCTTTGTCCTTTAGTGAAATGGGGAAGAGTCACATCCTCGAAAAATTCTACAATTTAATGGTAGAGCAAATTTCGAGGAATTCGTCGAGGTGCTTGTAAGGATCCTCATTATTAATTCCAATAAAAGATGGAAGCATTTGTATGATGCCGGACTGTGAGAACCTAGAAATTTGAAAGATTAAGGTAAGGGTATTTCTGTAATTTTTTCGCGCATGAAAAGGCCGTGAATGTAATCAGTTTGAAATGCCAACAATGAAAAAAAAATTGGTTTTAATTATAATTATAAACTAAGGAAAAATAGGAAAGTACATAAATATTGAATTGGTAACACCCTAAGTAAAGTGCTCCAAGAAGGATAGTAACAAATCCTTGAGTAGCTTCTTATAGAAGCTAGCAACACCCAAGTGGGGTGTTCCTTTTTAGCACCATAATAAATCCTTTAGAAGTCTCTTGAAGAGACTAGAAGGGAAGAGACAACTCGTCTCTTCCCTTAGGGCTTTCGGTTTTGAGAAGAAAGAGAGAAGAAGGGCAGGTCAACCAAGAGAAGAAGAAAGAGAGAGAGAAGCGAGAAGGTCGTTGCCAAGAGAGGGCTTGACGTTTGAGACTTGTGAAGAGAGAATTGAAGAAGGTTGCAAATAGAAGAGGTTTCAAAAGCTTGGGCTCAAAGGAAGATTTAGCAAAGGGAAAAATCTACAAAGAAAAGGTAAGTGAAGATACTAACTTGAGAGGAATTCAGAAATTTTGTATGGTTTCTATGTTTTGGTTTATTGGAATTTTGTTCTGTCCTATATTGATTAAGGAATATGAAAAATCCCTTGCATGCAAGTAATACTAAAGTGTTAGGGAGTGACTGAGTCCTATAATCCGTTGTAGGAGTATTTGTGAAGTCATGAAAGGTTGATGTGTAGATTAGTAAGAAAGAAAGCCAGAAAAACAGGATTTGGGACGAAATCTAGGCTGCTGTGTATTGTCGATCGATTGACTACGTCGATCAATCGCAAGCCGATCGATCCACAGTCGATCGATCGCCAAGGTCGATTGATCACCACAGTTGATCGATCGACAATGGCGATCGAGCGCCAATCTAAAGTCTTCATGGTGACGGGTTGTTAAAATATCAGATCTTTATTCTCTGATGGTCTTTGGTGAATGAACTTGTATGCGAACACAAATTGACATGCATGTGTTAGCAAGAATGGAAAGATGTGTGAAACACTTGTTGAATGTTAATTGTTCATTATTTTATCCTTTGCATACGTTTCTCAAATAAAATATGCTGAAATGTTCTATGAGTGAATGTACTTGTTAGCATAAAGAACTATGAGGAATACAGTCAAATTAAATTGTTGATCATAATTTAGTATGTATTAAAATATGTGGCTACATTCGTACCTATGCTGATCGAATTGTGAATGGAGAGCGAGTTAGACGCCCCCGCGTGGTTTAGAAACATAGGTTGGAAACAAATAACCCAAAGCCCCTTTTAGAGGATTATGTAAGAACTACCGAATAGTTGTAGATGAAAGCATTGTGATTTTATTGTGATGGATCACAAGAAATAGGAATACAGAGATTC
>JAUPMG010122883.1:0-11706 GCA_031762675.1 Pachysandra terminalis | reverse complement strand
CAATCAACTCAAGTGCCACTTGGGCAAGTTCAGCTTGCCACCTGCCTTGATAACTTCCAGATGTCTGGCCACCAGAGTCTCGAATGAGTTCTGAAAGCTTTTTCCCAACCTTAGAACACCAAGTCAAGTTTAGTGACACAGTTCAAAGGACAACCTGACTTGCCTTGATCAATTTAAGAGTTTCCATATTTATTTAGATTACATTATTCAAAAAAAACATTAATACAACAGTAAGCTAGAAGTCTACAAAGAATACTTCTGAAATTGACAAATGAAAGCAATTTCCGGAAGTTGCAACTGAGGACAAGACTACTGTAGAACGCTTAAAAGATATATACCTAATCAACCTGGCATACAGATTCTAAATAATTAGTAAAATAATCTGCATGTATTCCACAACCCGATCAAGTATTAGAGAAATCCAATCCAAAAAATCAATTATCTTGTTCCATTTCATGATAACCACTCCAACTTTGTTTTTCTTAATTCTTGAGAAACAAAATATGACAAGCAGGAAATATTTAGTTCAGACTTCAAAGCAATGTTTTAAAACCGGAACCACAACAGGGTGCAGTATGATTCGACTGCTGGGTCAACCAGAATCGACTTGGCTGATGCAGAAATAGAAACCTAATGAAAAATAAGAAAAACGAAAAAGCCCAAATCAACCAGTTCAGCTGCCTGGGTCATATGGAGTCAGCCAATTCAGTAACTCATGTTGCTAGGGGGTCGACCCAGCCAAGTTTGAGGCTGGTTAACTGGTCCGACCAGATGGTCCACTTCAGGTTCCAGAATACTGGTTCATAGACGTTAACATTTTTCCACCATGAATAACATATAAAATAATCCTAAACATATGGTACATCACTGTCACGAAGTAACACCACAATCTTTTGAAACTGAATGTCCAGAGACCTACATATAACTGGAAGAAGAGGAACCAAATGTCAAAAGTTGTCTCCATCTCCCAATGCCTATACAGATCTCATCAACTCTACATCCAGCAAAAACATTTTTTTTGAAAATGAAAACAAAAGAAGTTGTTTCCATAAGTAACAACAATTATAATATATATATATATATATATATATTTCTATGGGAAGTGACTGCATCTAGATTAAGGAGAGGCACTTAGCAAAGTGACAAAGTAGAAATCAAGAAGAAGCTATAAATTAGAATAATAAAGAACATCAGAAGTTCTTATTAATAATAAGGAGAAGTAATCTTACATAGACTCGAGTACAGAGATCGGGAGTGGGCATGTCAGAAGTATTGGATCCATCAGATCCCCAAATCTTAGGAATTAGAGACTCAGTTAAGGGTCATCCAATCAAATACATTCACTAAAAGAAATTAACATGCATCTTTTCACATAAATAAGCTATGCGTCTTAAGTACAGGATCCATCATGGGGTTTTAATCAAGGCGGTTTAGGCCCAAAACATAACCAGTTATGCAGCAAGGGCATACACCACCGGACTCAGCGGTGTTACCGGAATTGGAAATAGAAACCTGTACCATAGAGGTTTGTTTGGAATATAGGAATGTACCCAATCCAATTAAAATTCCATAAGAATAAGTGAACATGAATTTAGAGTGTCAGACACATATCCCATAGAAATTCCCATGTCATGTCCCGTTAGACACAGATTCAGTGGGTAGGAAGAAGGGTCTAGATATCACAACAGTGAAGCTTTTCTAGTTGCCCAATCCACTTTCTGCCTTTGGAAAGGCCTAACTAATCTAAGCTCAGAGGGATGATGCGGCCAACCTAGACCGTTCATTTGAGATACAGCCATGTACATTGAATGCTCATATTACCACATAAACCATTCAACTAGGACAACTTCGATGAAGAGAGGGTGGGGTGATACTTATTTGCCTTTCCCCACACAGAAATGTCAAATTGGGCTTAACTTTTACACCATGAAGAGGGGCCGAATGGTGAATATATCACAATATTAGACACAGGTCCGGTGGGATCACAACATTGAAGTTTTTCTAGTGGACCCATCCACTTTCTTCTTTTGGAAAGGCATGACTAATCAATGCCCAGAGGGATAATGTAGCCAGCCTAGATCATTTATTTGACACACACCTATCCACTTTGACTGGTCATACTAGCACATACACCATTCAACTATTGTGTTGGACAACTTCGATGAAAAGATACTGAGGTGGTGACTTATTTGGCTTTCCCCATATGTCTGACATTATACTAGGAAATCTACCATTGAAGCTATCATTTTACTTAAAAATTAGTAAAGGTTAGAAAGAAGAGGGGCCTTCATATGGTTTTAATTGATCAAGACAACACCTAGAGATTAACCAGAAGGGTTTTTCGCACGAAAGGAGTACCATTCAGATACATTTATATTATACATACACAAGGAAGTGCTAACTAAAGTGAGAAAATTGGCAATGAGAAAAATGAGTTTTCAATAACGATAGGCTTACCTTAGGGGTCAGCTATGAGTCCTTATCTTTTTTGCTTTAACTATGGATGAACTGACAGCTCATATTCAAGAGGAAGTACCTTGGTGTGCATTATTTGCAAATAATATGGTTTTGGCGGACCAAAGTAGAGGAGGAGAACGGCAAATCAAAAGGTTTCAAAGTAAATCAAGACTTAAGACTAAGTATATGGAATGTAATTTTTAGCACAAATGGTAGCAAGGATGAAACAAAGATAATTACTGAGAGATGAGGATTCAAAATGTACATATATTTCTGTTATCTTAGCTCAATTATCCAAAAAGAGGGGGATATTGATTATGATGTTGCACATACGAATAAAGTTAGATAGCTTGAGTGGAGAGGCACTTCTAGAGTGCACATGGACACGTATTCTACGCAAAAACTAAAAAGAAAATTTTATACAATAACTATTAGGCCCGTTATGATGTACAAAGCAAAATGTAAGGCAGCAAAATTATTCCACTCAATTAGACCTTTTATGATTTTTTGTTTTTTATCGTTTGATTGGTAGAGTATAATTATTTTTCTATTTCTACAATAAAACAAAAGCCTTTTGTACATGAAGAGTATCAACCGACAACCAAACTGCTGCCATCTTTACACCAAAAAACATTATGTTACATATACAAAAGCCCTCCTCAATCCTCATAAAAATCAGAAAAGGTGACACCCTTGAAATCCTTTAAAACAGTAACCCATTGGAAAACAAGAGAAACCAGATCTTTAAGAATAGTTTTTTCTGACTTCTCCTTTCGGGTGAAGTTCTATTGTTTCTCTCCCTACGCAAAAACTAAAAAGTAAATTTTATACAATAACTATTAGGCCCGTTATGATGTACAAAGCAAAATGTAAGGCAACAAAGTTATTCCACTCAATTAGACCTTTTATGATTTTTATTTTTTTTTTCGTTTGATTGGTAAAGAGTATCATTATTTTTCTATTTCTATAATAAAACAAAAGCCTTTTGTACATGAAGAGTATCAACCGACCAGCAAACTCCTGCCATCTTTACACCAAAAAATAGTATGTTACATATACAAAAGCCCTCCTCAATCCTCACAAACATCAGAAAAGGCAACACGCTTGAAAAAACAGCAACCCATTGGAAAAGAAGAGAAACCAGATCTTTAAGAATAGTTGTTTCTGACTTCTCCTTTCAGGTGAAGTTCAATTATTCCACTCAATTAGGCCTTTTATGATTTTTTGTTTTTTTTTTTGTTGGATTGGTAAAGACTATCATTATTTTTCTGTTTCTATAATAAAACAAAAGCCTTTTGTACATGAAGAGTATCAACCCACAAGCAAACTGCTGCCATCTTTACACCAAAAACATTATGTTACATATACAAAAGCCCTCCTCAATCCTCACAAAAATCAGAAAAGGCGACACCCTTGAAATCCGTTAAAACAGTAACCCATTTTGATAAGAGAAACCAAATCTTTAAGAATAGTTGTTTCTGACTTCTCCTTTCGGGTTATCTTATCAAAATGAGTACCCCAATATTTTGAGAAAAAAAAAACTGTATCTTATCAAAATGAATACCTTGACGAGCCAAGAGACGAAAAAAATGATTTAACAAAGAATTCTCTATTACAAATAAGAAGCCACCTTCTAGCAACACTTCACTCACCTTTGAAAAATTAAGCAAGGCTAACAAACTTGTCATTGACTCTTTCTCCCAATCAAAGATCTTCGGAGGGATAAGTTCCAAGAAGTTACCTCCCCATGTTTCACAAACGCATCATGATCCAGCAACTCCCCCCCTCCCCTTATTTCAGGCCACCATGTAAATATCCGGGAATCTTGGAATTAGTGAACTATCCCCACAGTACACACCCTCCCAAAAGCATATCCGACAGCCATCACCTACAAAAAACCCAACTCCCCCAGAAAAAAAGACACCACACTTCTGCAATCGCCTTCAAAGAACCACACCCCCTCTACACTCTTTTGAACCCGAATCCCCTAGCACAGCCCTGTATTTATTTTCGATGACCACCTTCCATAAACCATCTCCTTTCTCTCAACCTCCAAAGCCATTTCCCTAGAAGGGCTGTGTTAAAACTTAAAACTAACTAGTGACCTCAAATCCAGCCCCCCTTCTTCTAAAGGCTGACAAACCTCTTTCCAATTGACTAAGTGGAATTTGTGTTCACCATCGATACCCTTCCATAAAAATTCCTTTTTAGCTATTCTATGCAGTTAGCTACAGAAATTGGTATTCTTAAGATGGAAGTCGGTAAGTTGGCCAGAGCTTCTTATAAGAGTGACTTTACCCGCTTCCCACAAATAACCACTCTTGAATCCACCAAACCTCTTCTCCAATCTCTCCACAATAGTTCCCAAACTGGTGCTTTCTTATAGCTCGCTCCGAATGGAATATCCAAATGTGGTGGGAAGCGATCCCACCTTGCAACCCAGCACTTCACTTAGAGAATCCGAACCCAAACCCTCGCACCCCAAAAAATCTCATGCTTACTCAATTGATTCTTAATCCCGAAATCGCCTCAAAACACAATAGCAAACATCTCAAAACTTTCAACTGAGATTGCGAAGTACCACAAAATATAAGTGTATCATCAGCAAAATGTAATTGGGATATACTAAGGTCACCCCTCCCAGGAACAAAACCTTCTAACATACAATGTGAAGAAGCCTTTTGAACCAGCCTACTAAGTGCCTCTGCCACAATAATGAACAAAAAAAGGGGAATGAAGATTCCATGTTTAAGGCCCTTCCCCCCGCGCATGTTGCTAAGATGAGGATGTTGAGATGGATGTGTAGAAAGACAAGGAAAGATATGATAAAGAATGAACTTATCCAATAGCGTTTAAAAGTAGCCCAAGAATGCAATAACAAGATAAGACTTGTGTTGCCAACCCCAACTAGTTAGCCTAAGGCATTGTCATTGTTGTATATAAAAGGGGTCTCTAAGGTGTGTAGAAAATATAAATATACCCCACTATGGGTTTGACATCCTATATCTCGTGTATGAATATACTGGGTGGCCTCGGCCAACAAGCACCCAACCTTCCTTTTGCAATTCCTTTGATTTGGAGTCACAAATGCGCCACCTAGGAACCCTACTCATACTCTAAAATTGCTGCTTTTCATAGATTGAACAAGCAAATTGAGCCAAATGCTGAAACAGTTGGCAAAAACCAACCACCTGACCTACTTCATTGCCCCCAACTGTTTTACCTACCTCAATTGAAATAGACTGATTCATTAATTGTAAAACACTTAATTACTTAAATGTATCAACAGAATCATTTGATTGTTTTTGGTGGATTGATGTGTATGTTGTTGGACCAATCCCATGGGTCGACTTAAACTGCACTTTATACCTAAAGAAACAAAGGACATTGCAAGCAAGTCCTAATAATAGACAACTCCGATGACTGAGACTCAACCAAAAACAGCTTAACTAATTGATAGTAATAACTCTGCTCGAAAGGATATGCTTAGAGAAATTCCCTGTTTCTGATGGTTTTAGTTCAAGTGAGAGATCAAAGTTGCCACATATCTCACAACGAGTAAATGCAGAGATTCCTATGTTTCAAAGGTCCTTCCTTGGTCGTCTACCGGTCTCGTTTGGAGCATAGACTTTAGAAGGGATCTAAGATCAGTCAAGTTGGGGGAACTAACTTCTTTGTATCATTGAAGGACGTCTTCATCGATCCAAATACTCTCAGGATTTGGATCCCGCAGCCTAGAGGTGTTTTCTCCACTTGCTCCTTTTCAGTATTTTCCATAGGATAGTGACGACCCCCCAACTCATTTTCCTACCCGTCAATTATGGAAATCACATGCTCCTCCCAGAATTAAGGCCTTTGTTTGGACCTTTATCCCTTATATAATCAACACTTAAGACATCTTGTAAAGAAAAAAGGTATCATGTCTAAACAACATGGTGATTCGGTGGACCTAAACAACATGGTGATTCGGTGGACCACCTGTTCCTCCATTTTGACGTAGCTAGGGCAATGTAGAAGACCTTTATTCAGTGATTAATGCAAAATGGGTGATGCCTACAAGTATATGCTTACCATTAGCTCAATAGAGATTTTCGAATTTGAGGAAAAAGTGCAAGTTTATATACCAATCCCTACTCCATGCAGCTCTCTGGGCTAATAGAGAGAAACGGAACAATAGGATCTCCGAGGGGAAAAGGAGGTAGTGCAAGATCTATCATTGGCTCTATTATGCTTTTTTAAGAATAACCAACATATTATATAAATGAGAAGTGAAAAACAAAATACAAGTAACAAAAGAAAATAACCCAAGGGCACAAGCTGGGCACCAGTAGAGCAAAGCAAGAGAAAAGAAAATACAGCTACCCCCAGTAACCGTCCAATGCAAAACAAGGCCCAAACCCGTAGCTCAACCCTCATCCTCCCTCCCCAATCATCTCTACTGGCAGAATACCCACCCATCCCTGGCTAAACGGTCAGCCAAATCATTGCCCAATCTAAGAATGTGCCTAAAAGAGGCCCGGGACAGGTCAACCCAATACCTTGCCAATCGGACAAGATGAAGATACCGCTAGCCGCCAGGGCTGCTAATCGGTCCAAACATCCAAGAGATCACAGATGCAGAGTCCCCCTCGGCTATCACCTGTCTGCATCCCACGTGGAATGCCTCCCAAACTCCGGTGAGAAGAGCCAAAAGCTCAGCCCTCGTAGAATCACCTATCCCAACAGAGCCGGAGAAGACATGAATAATCTGTCCACCATGATCCCTAAACACCCCTTCAATACTTGAAGTCCCCGGGTTCTCCAACGAAGATCCATCAAAATTAACTTTTTAAGTATCCCCACAAGTGGGGGTTGCCAAACTCTGACCAGCCTGCAAGAAGATCTGACATGAAAATCCCACTGAAGGTAGGGAGGATCACCAACCACGAACATACCATCAACAAAATAGCCTCAATAATCGATCATGTCGATCTACTCCTGTCCTCAAACACTCTCAAGTTCCTCTCCCTCCATATAACTCAGAGAGTTGCATGCCACACCCCCTGATACATCAATCTGCCTCTCACCCCCAAGCATGGAAACCTCCATTGATCGAGGAAAGCACCCACCCCATTGGCTCTATTATGCTTATGGTTGCATCCTGGATGGTCATAACACCAAAGTTTAAAGGTATTTCAGAGACTGAAATTATGAGAGGTTAAACAAAAGTTGCTCCCTTTCCCCCATGGGTCATGTGACAGCTCAATTTAGAGACCACCTAAAGAAAGATCCGTCAAGCTAAACTTTGACAAGTCCTCACTAGGTAAACTAGGCCCATCTAGCATCAATGGAATCCTTAGGGATCATTATGGACATATCGCACATTCTTAGTCAGGTCCAATTGGAGTTGAGAATTCTACATGAGCAGTGATGCACGCCTTATTAATCGGACTGTGAGAGAAGAGAGATCGTAGGTTCCACACTAGAGGTAGAAGGTGATTCATATTTAGTGATATCTTAGAAGACCTCTCTGGGGTGCGCTTACAGATTTCTTCACTTAGTGTGGTTGGCTCTTTTCTTAGCAATGGGTTGAACACCCCACCCCGTTCTTCCATGTACCACTCTTGAGTCTTGATAGGTCGGGGAGAGAAGGGATCGATAGAGTAGATTTTATCTATTGTTTACCATTAGAAAAGATGTTAGGTGGTGGTGGTGGATGATACGACATAGACCAAGTTTATAACTGTAACTTACGTGTGTTTAGTTGTATTCTACTTGTATTTGTAATCTTTCTCTTATTACCGCCCTCCTTGGGTAGCAGCTCCATGCATGCATCTGTACTTTCTCTTATATATATATATATATTGATGGAATCAAGCATGTTTTAAGAAAACAAGTAATACTCAAATAGGCTATATATATATATATATATATAGACACACACACACACCAAAAGTGAAGTAGACATGTAGGTGACATCACCATCAAACCCGATCTGAACTGCGGTTGAATTGGGTCAGACTGGCCTGCCCACAATGGCAGTTTGTCCCCCAATCCGGTTTTTAAAACATTGTACAAATGTGCCTACATTTGCCTTCCGGCTCACCCACCCACGTATCCATTCACATCTATGCCTTAGAATAAATAAAAAAGAAATTATCTATCAAAAAATAAATAAATAAAAGAGAAATTTTAAAAATTGATGAATTAACATGGAACCTGATCTTCAACTCCTTGATGGGTAACTCAATTGGCTATGCATACAGGCTCATTCTCACTCAAGCAACTCACATAACCATCATGGTAAACTGGAAATAACTTCAAACTAAACTTGATTTCAACTAACCCGAAATTTTCTTATAGTCCCATACTTTTATAAGTATCTCTTGAACTACATTTTCAAGTTGGCTAATGGATCAGCAAGATCGAGATCTAAGCTAGGTTGAGTCTCTGGATATTAAAAATTGGTTAACTCACATTGGCAAAGAATATGCATCATAAGCAACAAACCTTCACTAATTGGATCTCTTTCCCCAGTTATGTTTCCTCAAAATTTTGAGCCAAAATGATGCAGTGTTTCTTAATAGATACATGAAATTGTCCTACATGCCAAATAAAATAAGCCCTCTCACTATCACATGATACGGCCTCCCACTAAAGCACCATCCACAAGAACTCACAAAACCTAAACAAGATATTTTATAGCTGCAGTTTGTACGATATGAGCATGCCTTCTCATCTCTATTCATTTGTTTGAGCAGAAAGTCAAAATGCTCTGAAAGTTCAAAGTGATTCCAATAAATAATGGCTTGAAGGCAATAGCTCATTTTTCAAACAAATCAAATTAAAATAATTTTCCTTTTTCTGTTTTTCAGTGGGTAACCAAGAATAACTTTCATACAAAAGGGAAATTATATATAAATACAAAGGACATTCTAAAAGGCTTCTATGCAGTGAAATCTGCAGAAAAAAAAAATACTGTTGACCGAACCACCACTCTCTCAGGCTACAAGATCAGCCTTATTGTTTACCGACTTGTAATAATAGTAATCATTCTTTTTTCCTCGGAATGGAAAATATAAATAACACTTTTTTTTTACTTTTTTAATTTTATTCAATTTTTATTGAATTATTATAACTTATGAGAGAGAATATGAATGATACTACAATGGCCTTCTGCAAAAGATGATGCAGCTGCCAACTAAGACTTTTATTTAAGTTGTTTCTAGTTTGTTTCCGATGTATAGTATTGGCATCTAAGTCACCAGAGCGCTGAGCCGGTGCGGGAGCAAAAGTGGGAGCGGGAGCAAGAGCGAGAGAGCGTTAAACTTGAAAATAACTTGTGGTCTAGAGTGCCTACAGAGTGTCTGTAAGTATACATATAAACTATACTTAATGTATAAAGACATTTTAATTTCTATTTCTATGCTCAACCACACATATAAGAGAAAGGACATAATACATAAAAATATCTCAATTTAACCTTCTATTAATCTAATTTAATGCTTTTTTTTAATAAAAACCCCCAAAAGTTTACAAGAAAACCCACGTTTTTTAATCTTATTTTCAAAATAAAACTCATATATTTTTATAATTTTATAAAAACCCCCAAAAATTTACAAGAAACCCCAAGTTTTTTAATCTTTCTTTCAAAATAAAACTCGTATTTTTATAAAAACCCACAAAAAATTACAAGAAAACCCCATTTTTTAACTTTTTACTATAATCCCCACATTTGAATTTCAAATCTGCGGATTTGAAACGTCAAATCTGCGGATTGGGGACGTTCTCGCGCTCAAAACGCAGATTCACATTTTGAGCGCTAGAACGCCTCCCACTTTGACGAATTGTGACTTAGATTGGCATATTACATGTATGCAAATTGGATACATACATACACATATATATATATATATAAGATTTACATCATCTAATCATACAATTCTCTATAGGTAATGAACCAAGTGTGCTCTAGGATATGAATGCATGCTAAGTTCATGCTTTCAACTTGAAGGGATTTTAATTTCCTGTAGATGTTGATACATATCAAATTGTGAGTATTAACTTACCGGATGCATATATTTCACAAGTTCTTTTTTTAAATAAAAAAATTACGAAATGAAAGTTATAATGTTAATCAAGATAATAAGTCAGAAAATAGTGTTTTTATCCATTTATGCAGACTGCTGAACCATGAATCTGTCGAGAAAGGCATTCCAACCAAGCAAACCCTAGCTTCTGAATTGCAGAAAATCACCTTGGGTAAGGAGTAAGCTCTAGGTAGAAGAATACAGCATTTTAAAGAAACAAATAGAAAATTACTATAATTTTCAAATTGATGAGCATTGCATACCAACCAGGCTCTAAATAATTCCATGAAAGCCATATAGGAATGCTTCCAATCACCATTCGCCACCAGTTCTAACTTAGATTTAATAAAGCACAAATGATATGACAGTTCAATAGTTCATTAATAACAGAATAATGATAAGAAAAAAATTTAAAACAAAAATACGAAAGAAGAAAGAAATAAAGGAAAAAGAAATCTAAACTTTTAACTTCTATAGCTTCAGCAATTTGAACTGGGAACTACATATCATTGCTGCAATCCAAAAATAACAACAGCTAGATTAAAATGGTCCTAAAGATCACCAGTCTCATATAAATTTTGACAAAGTATAACAAACAATAACAATTGGAGGAAATATAGACACAAAAATCAGATGAAGATTCTAAATTACCATATAGTACTAAAAATAACAGTGCAGCTCCATTTGTAACTCATACAGCATTCTACAGTCTAAAGAGTAAACTACACATTATTGTTGTTATTTCCAAAGGAGTGATTAAATTTTATGCACACATGGCATTATTGTTGTTATTTCCAAAGGAGTGAAAATTTATGCACACGTGAAATGTTACGGACCCATAAATACATGTGGAACAAACAGCAAATGCATGCAGGCATTTTTTATTTGTTAAGATAAGGGTGTCTTAAACTGAGTCCATGCCTGGAATTTTCTAGTAGCCTTTGGAACCAAAATACAAGTTTAATCCTTATTTTAATAACTTAAAATTACCAACTAAGATTCAGGTAAAACTAAAGTAAATAAACAATTATTATATAAAATAGTCACCAACCTGTAGCTTCGTCAATATATGTGCAATTGTATCATCTCTCGCTAAACCAAGAAGAACTCGGCAAGCAAGAGCACGGATACAGTCCAGAGCAGCAGGAGGAGTGAGTATTCGTGGATGGAGGAGATGCAA
>JAUPMG010122872.1:0-11706 GCA_031762675.1 Pachysandra terminalis | reverse complement strand
TGAATGAATGGAATTCAAATGCTCTAACATGCTCAATCAAAGAATGCAAGATGATGTGCAGTAAATGCCTATGTTTAGATGTCGTGGCAAGTGTCCTCGGTAATCAATCCATAACTTTGGAAACCGTGTTCCAGGGATATCCGGTAGCCCCTCTTATCGATCCGGGCGCTAACCCATGGTCCGGTAGCAACCATCTCATCACTCAATCAACCACAAATCAAGTTCCCTTTTTGTAGGACTTTTAACTCACGGGGAATAGGCAACCCCCAAATATTTCCATCAAGGCACACTTCCACTTCATCTAACCATAGTATGAATGTACCCATACACGCAAGAAATTCATTGGAATACATCATAAGCACTCCAATGATGCAACATTAACAATATTAGGACCTTAGTGATAATGTCCAATGTCGACTTATCCACGTGCCCATACACGTCAATAAACCTTTAGAAACCATCACAGATATCCTATAGTCGATTGAACAAAACTTACCATTCTAAACACCTAATCTCAATCCAAGGTGTTAGAGTCTCAACTCTAATCTAATTGTTCTGTTCATAGATCAATTTGTAAAGATCAGAACCAAATCCCCAGATAGCTAGTCATAAGGATCTATCTAACCTCCCAAGTCAACCTAAAACATAGTCAAGTCTGTAGTACTCTAATCTAACTTAGGATGTGGAATCCTAATATTGGATAGGAATGGAAGCTTTCAGTCTTGTAGGCTTTTAGTCAACACATCTAACTCATCCCAGGCACTTAGCCACACAATTAGACTCAAGGCCCCAATCACGGAACCATAACCTTCACACTTGGCACATTGCCCCATACACTAGGCTCATAGCCTCACATTTATCATTACAGATCACTATGGAACTCCACTTGGCTCCCCAAACCTTCCAAAACTCATAAAACATATCATACAATGATAAACAAAACAAAACATCAATAACAGTGCACACTGGAAATGTGCGCTCAATCGACTGTCCAGGTTCGCTCGATCGCATATCACTGTGCGCTCGATCGACTGTGCGATAGAACCCAGAACCTGCAACTTATCTCATTCGTTCTTCATTTTTCTTGCATCAAATATATACGAAATCCATTCTAAAGTGTTTCAAATCATGAATACATCATTGACAAATCCAAAACATACATTCATAATCAAACTTTAAATCAAAACAAGATAAATCCATGAAATCTACAAATCTAACATATGCATACATCACATTAGGGTTCATCACACATTCAAAACCTTATGAAAATCATCCCAATAAATCTATATAATCTACTTATTTTCTAGATATCAAACGTAGGCTCCGAACATGCAAATCGATGCTCCGGAAACCTTCTAGGTTGCCCATTTTTCTGCAAAACCCCCAACAATCACCTTCAGCCAATTTCTTCTTTCACCAAACCAAGAAAACTGCAAAGCCCTCCTCTTTTGGTGTTCGTCCAAAACAATCTATAGAGATTAGGGTTAGCACCCTAAGCCCACTTAAAACCTTATTAGCCTTTATTCTTTCATTAACCCCAAATGTCTTAATTAATTACCTTATAACCCCTTTTTACCAACTTAGCTTATATGAACAAAACCTTACCATTAATTTAATTTAATTAATGCTAATCAATGCTAATAACTTAAAAGAATCCGGAAAAATTCCTTTAAGGATCCGGCTCATTAGACCATTTGATGCATGCCTATAGAAAAGTAAACCCCCTTTAGACCATTTGATGCATGCCTATAGAAAAGTAAGCTAGAGTAGCAATCCTGAGATCTAACTTCATGAGATGATCAAAAGTAATATGGCTATAGACCGATCCTTACAAGGATCATCCTTATCTCACACATCAAGGAAATAAGGATCCATTCACTTGCTCTCAAAGGTAAAATCACTACTAGCACATGTTTTTATGTGTGGTCATACAATAACTTAATTAAAATTTAATATATAGTAAGCATGAAAGTGTTTAAGGATATAGTTCATAGTAGAATCATATTAAATTACTGTTATAACCTTATTAATAAAACAATTTTCTATTCATGATTTTTAGGGTTGTTATATCTTTGAATTCATACTTACTCATCCCTAGGAAACATGACATCTTATGTCACATTCGCTGACCTCGAAGGCAATCCCCAGGGAGAGGCCTTCAGAGGCATGTTTACACTCATCCCCAGGTATCACCTCTGGATGACATTTGTAGACCCTGTGGGGCTTATTTATGCACATTACTTAAGGGCACTTCGAAGGACACACATTTTTATATCTAATTTTGCTAAGTTCAATTCAAAGACACTCGAATTGGTTGCTTAACCTATAACCTTGAAGGATTCTATGATGATTGCTCCTTACAGGGATGATTGATCATGAAAATGAATTGTCTACTAAGAAACATAACTCTAAGGTCTTTATATGGCTAATTCGATAATATACTGGTCTCCTTGTGATGTATACAATTATTCTGACGTCCTTTAAAGGCATACAAGTCAAGCTACCAAAAAGGGTTCCTTCAAAAATGAATGAAGGCCTGAAGAATAAATCGGTGGAATTTGAATGATGCCTATCATGATGCAAGTTCACCTGATCAAATGACTCACCACAATTTCCTTTAGGAAGTAACTTGTACGAGTTCATCACGCAAAAACTTTGGATGTGCATTGATGCATGGAGATATTACAAACATTTTCTCTGGACACATGTCCGATTGATACATGTCCTGGTCAAGAGAGAATATTTTAGATATTTTTCTCTATATATAGCAAAGCAAACTCTCGAATCAAAACACCAGTGGGATAGTGAGTAGAATCAATCATCTTAATGTATAACTCGCAAATACATGAAAGATAGATAGACAGGGATAACTTATCATACATCTTGTGAGACTTATAAAAGAGACTTTGAGTCCCTAGAATTCTTAAGTTCCTTGCTCTATGGTGTACATACTTGTTGGTATACCTTATAACTTGATGCCCTCTCTCCTTGCTCCTATCTTTATATTGTTCACAAGTTACATTTGAGAAGAAACGTTCCGGACTTCAACTTTGTTGATGCATTTGTATTAGTGAATTCTATCCTATCAATTAAAAAGAATTTGAATTCCTATTTGTTACCAATTCTGCATCAGCAATATCAAAATCGAAGGAGACTTGTATCGCTATCCAAGGACGGAAAGGAGGATAATGGAAGATTAGTGGACTAGTTAAAGAAACAAAAGGCTTGATTAGAAAGCTTTCAAACAATTCGATTCTAAGCTTGGCACATGGAAGATTATTGGACACATTGAAGAAACAAGAAACCAAATTAAAAGCTTTCAAACAATTCGATTAAGCTCGACTTGATATGTTTCATTGAATTTTTTTGTTGTTATGTGGAGACTGATGTTAGTGGGGGCAACTGGGAAGTTCACCCCTCTAAGGTTGATGAGGACAACCCAGACTAATTTTATACCCAACCCTATAGGGGTGTGGGGGTATGAGGATATACCCAACCCTTTCCCTGATGGGGTATGGGGATGTTAATAAATGATAAACAAGTCTGTGTTGGGTTTGTTTTTGAGTTATTAGGGATATACCCAACCCTTTCCTTGATGGGGTATGGGGCTAAAGGAGTATAAGAATAGTTTCACTTCTCTTATGTTTACCCCTAATTACAGGGCATTTATTCATGTTTCTGGGGTTTGAAGATTCATTCATTGTAACACATTATTCTCGGCTTTGGAGAATAGTAGAACAGGGTGTGCATCCATGGACATAGGAGCTATTTGTCGAACCACGTAAATTTGTCTTTGTGTGCTTGATTTCTCCTTCGTTTTCTTTTCTCTTTCTTTATTAACAATTGGTATCAGAGCTATTGGTTAAGAGGGAGCAATGGTGGAAGAAGGAAATGTAAGAATCAAAGAGTGTAATGGTTTAAACTTTGGATTTGGGAAGATGCAAATCGAGGATGTTCTATATCAGAAGGATCTTTTTGTCCTATAGGAGGACTATCAAAGAAACCTAAGAATATGTCAGATGAAGATTGGGAGATTCTGGAAAAGGAAAACCCTGGGTATGATTAGATTATCCATTTCACCATTTACGGCTTTTAATAACTCTAAGGAGAAAAGTGCAGAAGATTTATTGACGGCTCTATCAAAGATGTATGAAAAATCATCTGCATTGAGCAAGGTTTTTCTGTTGAAAAGATTATTCAATATGAAGATCTCGAATGGTGATAGTGTGGCTGAGCTCTTAAACGAGTTCAACATTGTCACGAGTCAGTTGGAATCGGTCGGAATAATTTTTTAGGACGAAATTAGGGCTTTTTCGATTTTATCAGGATTATCATATAGTTGGGATAGTATGGTAATGGCTGTGAGTAACTTGTCTGGTTCGGGTACTTTAAAGTATGATGATGTTGTGGGTGTTCTTCTAAGTGAAGAAGTTCGTAGAAAGAATTCTGGAATTGCTGAAACAAGTAATGTTCTGTGTAGAAGAAAGGGACAAATCGTCAAAGAAGGGGAACATAAATTCCAACCGCTCTAAATCAAGGAACAGTAGGTCGAGATCTCCTCAAGGAAGAGGTGATCAAGGCTGTTGAAATTACAAGAAGAAGGGACACTTCAAGAGAGACTGTAGAGCTTTAAGAAAAGCATCCCAAAAAAAACTTAGGGAAGTAACAATTCCATAATCTCTCTGATGAAAATAATATAGATTTCGATGCTTTAACTTTATCTCTTGCTACACTAAACGATTTATGGATTGTAGATTTTGGTGCATCCTTCCATGCTACCTATCAAAATGATTTTCTGCAGTATTTTGTAGAAGGTGAATTCGGAAAAGTTTATCTTTGAGATGGAGAACTCTGCTACATCGCTGAAAAGGGTGACGTACAAATAAAATGACAAAATGGTACTACACTACAGTTGAAGGATGTTAGATATGTGCCTCAATTGAAGAAGAATTTAATTTATGTTAAGCAGTTGTCATAAGTGGGAACAGTCACCACTCTATGTGATGATTCATGGAAGATGACCAGGGGTGCTTTAGTGATAGCATGAGGTAAGAAAGATGGTACACTTTATATAGTATATGAGACTAACAATTCAATTTCAGTTGCATTTAATGGGGCGGATGCACACACATGGCACTACAGACTTGGGCATATGAGTGAAAAGAGAATGAAGGTAATGCACAAAGCAGGCAAACGACCCGGATTGAAAGAGGTAGAAGTGGAATTTTGTGAAGACTTCATCTTTGGCAAGAAGAAAAAGGTGAGTTTCTAAACGATCAAAAGAACTCCAAAACCGAACAAATTGGAGTTGGAGCATACTAACGTGTGGGGACAATCTCTGATTTCTTCTCTTGGTGGTTCTCGTTATTTTGTCACTTTCTTCGATGATAGTACTATGAAATTATGGGTTTATTTTCTAAAATAGAAATCATATGTATTTGATGTGTTTAGAAAGTGGAAAGCACTTCTTGAGAATATTGAAGCATGTTAAAACTAAAAAGTCTCAAGTCGTATAATGGTGGAGAGTACTGCAACAATGAATTTGAGGACTAGTGTGCTTTGAATGGGATTAGAAGATTAAAAACGATTCCTAGGACACCACAATGAAATGGGGTTGCTGAGAAATATGTGGAAGTTGATGAAGATACACCACGGGGTGTATTGGAACCACTAGATGAAAAGTGTGAGGTAGAAGCTCATACCTCTCCTCATTCTGTAAGGAGGTCATCTAGGATCACCAAAGGAATGACTCCAGCTCGGTATTTGACTTCTTATAACTATCTGTTACTAACTGAAAATGGTGAACCAGAATGTTTTGAGGAAGCTATACAGGATAATGCAAGGAATGAGTGGGAGTCTGCAATGGGTGATGAGTTGGACTCCTCTCATAAAAAAACATGGGACTTGATTAAGTTTCCCAAAAGAAAGAGAGTCTTAGAGAAAATGTGGGTTTACAAACTTAAAGTCGAGAATGATGGGTCTAAAGACATGCTGGTTATGAAGGATTTTCAACAAAAGATAGGTATCGACTTCTCTGAAATTTTATTTCCTGTTGTGAAAACTGCTACCATCAGATCAGTTATGAGTATTGTGGCAATATAGGACTTGCATCTAGAGCAACTAGAAGTAAAAGTAGTATTTCTTCATGGAAACCTAGATGAAGAAATTTAAATGAAGCAACCACAATGGTACATAGTACCGGATAAGGAGAGCAATGTATGAAAACTCAAGAAAAATTTGTATGGGTTAAAACAGGCTCATAGACAATGGTACAACAGGTTTGATACTCCTATGTCTAATAATGGGTACGAAAGGTGTAATGCTGATTGTTGTTGTTATTTCAAAAGGTTTAATAATTTATACATTATTCTACTCCTGTATGTAAATGATATGCTTGTGGCAGGTTCAAGCATGGTTGAAATAACAAGGCTGAAAGAACAACTCTCTAAAGAATTCCCTATGAAGGATTTGAGTGCTGCAAAATGAATCCTTGGTGTGTAAACCATCAGGGACAGATCCAAGAGACATTTGAAGATGTTTTAATCATAGTATATTTAGAAAGTACTAGAAAGGTTCAAAATGAGTGATGTTAAGCCTATTAGCCCCCCTCTAGCAGGTCACTTCAAATTTTTCAAAGAGCAATGTGCTTCTATAGTTGAAGAGATGGAATACATGAAGAACGATCCCTATGCATCAATAATATGGAGTCTTATGTATGCCATGGTTTGTACGAGACCAGACATTGCACATAAAGTTGTCATTGTGAGTAGGTTTATGAGTAAACCGGGCAAGGAACATTGGAAACCCGTCAAGTGGATAATGAGGTACTTGAAAGGTACAGTAGACTCATCACTATGCTATGGAGGTTCTAAACGTTTTTTACAAGGATGTGTTGATTGAAACATCGTTGGAGACGTAGATGGAAAAAGGAGCACTACAGGTTACGTAAATACAAAAAAGCGGTTTTTAATGGCGGTTATAAAAAACCGCCATTAAATCACGTTTCCTCGGCGGTCCTATGAGGCTGCCAAGAAAAGTTGAGCATTTCTCGGCAGTATTTCGTAGAACGACGAGAAATCCCCCTTTGTGAGGGGAATTCATGCGTGTGGCAGGAATTTCCCGTGAGCGTGAGATGGTTAAATTGACCTTTCTCGGCAGTCCTGCAAGGACCGCCGAGAAATCGCCTCACATTTCTCAGTGGTCTTGAAAGACCGTCGAGCAATACACATTTTCTCCCCGGTCCTGCTAGGACCGCCGAGAAACCCCCGTCTCATGCGAGAAAAATCCGTGGGCGGGAAGATTGAAATTGACCTTTCTCGGCGGTCTTGGATTTTCTCGGGGGTCTTGCTAGAACCACTGAGAAATCCACGTCTTACGCAGGCTAAATTCTCACGACTATTAAGCTGAAATTAACAATTATCAGAACCGCCGAAAATGCTTATTTTTCATTCTATTTTTAATCGTTTTTTCACTTCTACTTTCCCCACTTCCTCTCGCCCCTTCTCTCTCTACCGCAGCAACAGCACGCCCCCCTCTCTCTCTCTCTTTCTCTCTCTGTTGCTGACGCAGCTGCTACGCGGCAGCAACAACCCCCTTCCTTTCTCTCACTCTCTCTCCCTCTCCCTCTCCCTCTCTCACCCCTTATTTCTTCTCCCCCTCTTCCTCTCTCTTCTGTGGACCCCTCTCTCTCTCTCTCTCTGTCTCTCTCTCTCTCTCTCTGCTTCTACTGCAGCTGTTGTGTGGCAGCCGCCACCCCGCCCTCTCTCTCTCTCTCTCTCTCTCTCTCTCTCTCTCTCTCTCTCGCTCTGTCACAACCCAATCCTAAGGATTCACTTGGAAAATCCATGAGGACTTGAGATGTAACTCACACTCCCCAACGCAAGGGAGTGGTAGTTAATACTTTACTATAGAAATGAACGTATAAACATTCAAAGGAAAAGAATTCAAAACAAGGCACTTCTGTTGATAATTACAAGTATATCAGCGGAAAATAACAAAATGAAAGTTCTAGGTTAAAAACCAGATTCCCCGTATACCCATTCCCCCAAAAGAGATATTAACATCCAAAATATTAGTTAAGTTATTACAATTAATTACTGAAAGTAGAAATCTTCTTTGTCTTCGAAGGTATCTTCCTTGGCCTCGCTCCTCACGACTACCTCCCCGTCTAAGGATCCTGAAAGTTGTTTGCTAAAAAGCATGAGCTATAAAAGCCAGTAAGTAAACAAACTTATAATGATCCATGATTGACTTAGGGTCAAAGGCACTAGTCATTAAAGATAAAGGTTACAACAATAATAAGATTTAATGTGTATGAAATGCATATGGTCAAGTCTTAGTTCATGCATGTTGTGCACCTAATTCATATTAATCACCAAGGTGAACTACTCAAACAATCTAGTATGCTTTGCAATCTATTAAATATATTGATGTGACATGTTTCCTCTCGATCTCAATACAACTATCAAGGATGTCCCACCAATGTGACTTCATCCTCGTATTCACGGCTAAGGGATAGGATTATTCTATGTGTACAGCATAGTTCTATGGGTTTTCAACCAAGGAGGCACAATCCCCCCACTTATTTTTTTTTTATCAAGGGTAAGTTCCAAGGTTTTCACTAATGTGAGTATGCCCTCAGGCAATCATATCAGTTAACATTCTACAGAGATTTCTCTCTCTGAATATACATCCAAGTTTTCACCTATGTGAATATCCTTGGGTAAAGTGCCCTTGGAAAATAAGTGAGTTTGTTGGGGGTAGCTAGTCCCTCAACTCATCCTTGCCAGTCTCCTCACTAGATGTGGAATTCACATCACAACACTCTTGTTCAACTCATGAGATCCAATCATGTGGTCTCAAAGGATAGGGTGTTTCTCTTTAACCAAACCATGGTCTCGACTCAATGCGGTGCAAGTGTAGAAGATCACATTAGCTAAGCATTCAATCCTTTGTGTACATGGTGCATTATAAGCTAAGTAAATGATTGATCCCATATGTTCTCATGTATTGTAACCCATCATTCCAAAGAACTAAAGTCATAAGGAAAGAGAGTGTAAAATCAACTAGAATTAAAAGCATACACCATCAAAATTTATCGTAAGCAATATCATTAAGCATGAATGAAATCAACCAAACATTTCCATTAGGCGAGGTCTTCGGTGCACCATAGCCTACCTCCGCGCACCACTTTGGCACACTGACCTGAGACTCGGCGACAATTCCTGTGGCTTACCATTCTACTCGGCGCCCTCTTCGGCGCACCGAAGCCCAACTTGACGTACTCCTCGGCACACCGAACTATGACTCGGTGGAATTTCTAGTAAGCTAGAAATTGCCCAGGCGGCTCAGCGACCTGCTCGGCGCACCGATCAATCCGCCAAAGTTCCTGGAAGTGTTCGGCGAGAGGAACCAGCCAAAAACGGGGTTTTCCTACCAAGATGTCAATACATTGAAAGGGAAGATAAACTAAATACATTATTCTGTCATACTTATGACATTCAACACACATAGCATGTTTTCAAGGCACAAACAAGGCATTAGCACAACCATGGTCTATTTTTAGAAAACAAGTGAAGTATGCTTCAAAAATCAATGTAAATGCCTATGGCACTACTCTAATCAACAACCAAAATGAATTCATCTACTTGTTAAAGATGGGGAAGAAAATGAAAGAAATCCTCAAGTTTCCAACTCTTCTCTTCTCCAACTTCTCCAAGCTTGCAAGATCAACAATGGAGGAAAATGGTGATTCTCTCATGCTTAAAATGGTGATTCTCTCATGCTTAAAGAGACAAGGCATGGAGGCCCATGCCCCTAGCCCCTAGCTCAACCATATCTAACCCTCCAAATCTAACCACCTCAAATCTAGACCCTAGAATTAAAAAGGTTAGTGGGAGTTGGTATTCTCCTCTACCAACCCTTTTTCTCCCTCTCAATCCAAGCCACACATCACAAAAGAAAGAAATTCAGCAAATCTTGGACACCCATCATAACCATAGGATCTAAGTGATCCTCACCACACATCTTAACTTAAAATTGGCCATGCTACAATGTGTAGCGCCAAAGCCTGCAAAGCACAACACATCCGATCACATGGTCGGATTTACCCGATGGGTAATCCAAACAAAAGAAATTGAACCTCATATGGTATAGAAATCTAAATATTCATAATCAAAAGAGTTTAGGCCGTTACAGTCCCCTTCTCTCTGTCTCTCTCATCATTCTTTCTCTCTCCTCTCTTTCTCTTGTTGCTTTTTTATATTACACTGAACATTGGTCGGCGGTCTAGTCCGCCGACAAAGGTTTTTAGAAAAAATTTGAAAATTTACATTGTCAGCAGTCTCAACCCACCATTAATAATATTTATGACAAGGCCATCATCGCATTACAAAATAGAGGGTTTTTTTCGGTGGTCCAAAACCACCGGCAAAGGTCTCCAGACCGCCGTCAAATCCTTTGTCGGCTGTTGGGGAGACCCATGCTCTGTGCCTGGCTAGGGAAAGCATTCTCGGTGGCCCGATCAACGATTTCATTGGACCACGTACAATTAGAAGAATATAGTCGACGGTCAGAAACCGCAGTTAAGGGGGGAAAGCACAACGAATATTTGAATTTTTTGCGACAGTTCTGACCATCGAACGGCGGTTTTTGAGACCACCGTTACTTACAAACCAATCTTCGGCGGCCATAAACCACTGTTAAATAGTTTATTAATAATATACATTGGTCTTTTGTTAGTGGTCCAGACCGCCGTGGAATATAGGATTTAGCGGTGGTCTCATGAGACTGCCGTTAAATGTCTATATATATATATATATTAAGAATTTCCCTACTTCTACAAGATTACGAACTTGCAAATAAATACAATTCAATTCTATGAAACCTGTAGAAGAACAAACACAACTCAAGTCTATTAAACCTACAAATGAACGTATAAAAACAATTAGTTATATATATAATATTAATAGTAACCACACATGTTATGATCAAGAACAGATATAAGGTGATACCAAACACAAATAAAGTCTATTACATTAAATCATTATATAATATACAAATGCCTAAGGTAATATATACAAATGCCAATAGGGATCGTGAGTGGATAGCGAAAGTCGTTATCGATCATGATGATCAACACCTCCAGTCCCTTGCTGATCTCCTCCACCCTACAATACAGATTATATAAACGAGTTTTTGTTATCATGGTTATATTAAAGTAAATATCAAATACATAACTAAAGACTATAAACAGGTAGATCTAGATTCTACCTGATGATGAACCATACAAAATACCAAGTGCCGTAATTCAGCCAGCTCGTCTCAGTCTGGAGAGTAGCTAGCTTAGCAATCTCCTGATCCCTCTGAGCTAGCTGAGCACTCGTCTCGGTCTGGACAGTAGCTAGCCTAGCAATCTCTTGATCCTTCTGAGCCAGCTGAGTAGTCACCTCCTCTAGACTAGATCACAAGGTAGCGACCTCCACCTCTCTAGTCATGCTCCCATGAGGCTGTGGCCACAAGCTGGATGGGGTATGTCCAATCCCCATTCCGCAAACACGGCTGCCCCTCTCGGATCACATGACCTGAGCATAGGTGTCATCACGGCCGGTGCTATCTTGCGATCTCTTTGGGAATGACGCCCTAACCTGTTCCATCTCTACCTGCATGCATACAACAGATATATGATTAGGAAAAAAATGTGATGTA
>JAUPMG010122861.1:0-11706 GCA_031762675.1 Pachysandra terminalis | reverse complement strand
CCCATTCCTCTATGGCCTTCACCTTCTCACAATATGCAAAAATAATAATTATAATAATTTCAAAATAAGAAAATATTGATGTGAGGGAAATTTTGGTGTCTTTTGGGAAATTTACGGGGAAATTTCTCTGATTTTGGGGAAATTTAAGACCATGTCCAACCTGAGTCAAGTCGATATCTCCTATCAGCCTGAAGAGGCATCCTCTCGATGCGTCATTAGGTAGCTGAAACCATTAGGCACCACGTAGGGAATGGAGTTCACACTCTATTGTGGATCGTGGATCGTGGATCAAGGCAGAATTGTTGATGAGACTGGTAGGAACTTGATGTTAGACTTTTGAGAAGTTGAAAAGATCTTTATTCATATACCATTTATGGGGGATCCCATTCCTCTATGGCATTCACCTTCTCATAATATGCAAAAATAATAATTATAATAATTTCAAGATAAGGGAAATTTTGGTGCTTTTTGGAAGTTCACGGAGAAATTTCTCTGATTTTGGGGAAATTTAAAACCATGTCCAACCTGAGTCAACTCGATGTTTCCGACCATTTCTATCATTCATACAGCTGCATGATATTTAAATTTGTTTTGATATTTTAACTTAGTACAAGTCAAAGAAAAGCTAAAATTTCTTTACTGAAAATCAGATGATAAACTTCCAATTCTGACTTGATTATATTCAGAACTTGCAAGACCAAAGACATAATTGAGTTATGGCTAGTTAGTTCTTCGGTTTGAGAAAATTGGTTACCTTGGCGGAGTTCGAAGTTGTAGTTCTCTCTAATGGTTTTCATGTACTCAAATTGAGTTTTTTTTTTTTAATTGTTATTATTAACTTTCTTTGTTGGTATTATGTGGAAGGTTACATCCAAGCACCTTAAAGGAGGGAAGGAATCAAGAATGGATGTTCTAGTGATGGAGAACCTTTTGTTTAGGAGGAATGTTACACGGCTTTATGACCTCAAAGGATCTTCCCGATCACGATATAATCCGGATTCAAGTGGGAACAATAAAGTTCTGCTAGATCAAAACTTGATTGAAGCAATGCCGACTTCTCCAATTTTTGTAGGAAACAAGGCAAAACGGTTGTTGGAGAGAGCTGTCTGGAATGATACTTCTTTTCTTGCGGTAAGCTTCAAACTGATTACCTGTGATGATGCCTGTAGGGTCAATTGTGACATAAACCATGTATGGCTTCAAACATACGTCTTATGATGATGTTTGGTATGGGTCGTATTGAGGCAGTAATGGTTTAGAATGTCATAATAAATTTAGCTAAAATTTTATGCCGGCTGCCAACTTGATGCAACCCTCTTCCTTTACCTAGGCTTGGGACCGGCAATGCCTAAAAGATATAGCAATACAAAACAATATTGGTGGTTTCAATAATGTCTTAGTATCTAGTTTTGCTATTGGTTCAAGCCTTTCTGGTATCTATTTAGACAGTTAAAATATCTAAAAGGAAATTCCCAAAATTCATTAAAAGCGCATAGTAATTGTATGCACAGAAATCTGGTCTACATGCATATGAACATGTAACTTGAAAGGATTATGTTCACCAATTATACTTAATCAAATGATTAAGAGTTGTAAGCTGCATATGAATAACTGACATACTTCATGCATGCAACAACACTTTTGTGTGATGTCATGAAGTTCAAATTGCTAGAGCATGGGTTGTATTAGTTGAAGGGCACAGGACCAAGTCCTGTGGGTACTAGTCTTTGCAATATTCACAAAATGGGGGGCCATGATGGTGGGATGCTGTGCTAGTCGCCCTTGGGACTAGTCGAGGTGCGCATAAGCTGGCCCGGACACCCAGTTATCAAAAAAATACTCACAAAATGAGAAGTGAAGAACAAAATACACGTGACAAAAGTAGTACAAAAGTTCACCTTTTCACAACCATAATCATGAATAGCAAAAGACCCATAGGTAAATCAAATTTCCCGTAGAGCATCTCATGCCTTTAATTATGTTCTTCCACATGGAAAGACTGATGTCTCCAGGAGTAAGGTCATTACACACGGCAACCTCCTCAGACTTATATTACTCAAATTAAGTCATATGTACACTCCTACAGTAATAGTTATTACTAATTTGTATTCATCTTCATTAATTCTGAAAAAAGGTACAGAAAGTTATGTGTGCATATATATGGCACGCACGCACTCATGCGCACACACACACACACACACAAAAGAGAGCGGGAGACCATGTACAACTATAGACATGTATAATAACGTAAACCGCCTATAATCATATAAGAAACTAGCATTTATAAAAACATTAATAACCTATAAAGACATAATATTGAAAAACACGCGGAGACAAAAAATCATCGAGTTGGGAAAACTTCCATGGATTTATATTTCAAGATTACATCCATTTATTAGTATAGAGTTAATGAAAAACAATAAGAAGTTAATTAATTTATTTTTCTTGGAAGTTTAAAAAACAGAAAAATAAAATTGTTTCTTGTTGTCTTTGCTCTAAAGACATATAGCATTCACCACAGTGATAAGGTAGAGTGATTATTTCTACATCCTACAACTGCAGATAATGAAACAAAAGGGGGAAGAAAAGAAAATAAACACATTTGACATTGACCAAATGCTCTTTATTCCAGTTAGTTGAAGTTGGTACTTGGTAATGACATGTCAATCTCTTAGAAAGCTCATCTTCAGTCAGATTTTGTCATCAAATCCTTTCTGAAAATCTCCGTCGAGGTCCTTTTCTGCTTCTTCTAGCTCTTTAGATCCTTCAACTTGCACCCTCTAGCACCTTCTCATAAGCACCCTCCTAGGTCTTCGTTTTATTTGTTGACACCTTCTCAACCTATTGCCCTTTATTTATTCTATCCCGTATTCCTAGACTCTCGGATATGTTTGTTCCCTCATATCCATTTTAACATCCTCGTCGTAGCAACAAATCTACTATAAATGAACTAAAATGTTTTAAACAACATGGTATGCTATTTCTAAGCAAATAAAACCAAATTCTTAAAAAAAAAAAAAACCCTAGCTTTGACTGACCCTTCTGAAAATCAAAAAGTTCATAAATGTCAGATTCTGAAAGTTGTTTCTATACAATGCAACTTAGATACCATCTTTGACTGCCCTTGCAATGTACTTGATGGGAACCTAAGATTTATGTTCCTAGTAAATAATCTAAATATGACCTGCTTGTTGAGCGAGTCTTGACACCTATATCCTTATTCTCCATTGAAGCATGTACCATACTTATAGTATATATGCTTTTTGATATATCTTATTAATATGTTATCGTATTTATAATGATGCAGTCGATTGACGTAATGGACTACTCCTTACTGGTTGGGGTGGATGAGGAGAAGCACGAGCTAGTTCTTGGGATTATCGATTTCATGAGGCAGTATACATGGGACAAGCACTTGGAAACATGGGTGAAGGCTTCAGGCATCCTTGGTGGGCCCAAGAACTCATCTCCGACCGTAATCTCACCAAAGCAATATAAGAAACGGTTCAGGAAAGCCATGTCTGCATATTTCCTTATGGTACCAGACCAGTGGTTCCCACAAACTATCGTCCCTAGGAGATCCCAATCTGATCTCTGTGAAGAGAACACACAAGGTGGGGCATCCCTCGAGTGATAGCATGATCACTATGCCTATATACACCAAGATGTAAGTTGGGAATAGATCCCACACACTCTCCCCCTCATAGTTCTCTTCAGTTCCCACCCTTTTTTCTTTTCTCGTCTTTTTGGTTAAATATTTCTGCGATTGTAAATTTTATTTTTATTTTTTTTGTTTTATTTTATTATTATTATTTATTTTATTTTATTTTTTGGGATGGAAGCCTCATACATATATATGTATATATTTTTCCTCCCTATAAATCTTCAATCATTTGTTAGAAGATGCAGAACAAAACTGCTCAGTGCTAAGAAATTTTAATTGGGATATAGTATTGTATGTTGTAATTTTTATTTTGAATTATTTGCCCCAGCTCATGTATTAACTGTCAAAATATCTGTATCAGAAGAATACTGGTCTGTTTTCATGTAATATATTTGAATTTTTTCATGTAGTTTCCTGAATTTATGCAGGGCCATATTTTAGCCAGTTTCATGTCAAGTTGAATATGCTCACATAGGTACCATGGATATCCTTTCATTCATATGCCAAAAGCGCAGGAAAATCTCAATCACTGACTTGTAGAAATACCATGATCTTGCCTTCAAGCTAATTGCTTGCAGGTTTTTCACCAAAGTCATGCTGGTCAAGGGAGTTGAACCCAGATCTATTGGTTTTTCACAATCAGACCTCACCAACCGGGCAAGCGCTAGTTGGAAAATCCTAGTGAAGATGGATCTCATACAGTCATGTCATACTGGAGTGGTTTAGGTGCTTTGCAAGTCTGTATATGTTTCTGCAAATTAAGTTCTAATGTTTCTGGAAATTGAGTTGGGAGAGAAGGTCTTGGCTTTTGTTTTATTAGTATTTGATTTGTTCAGATGTATAAATAGTTATGATATGTAAAGTATTTTTTCTTTTTTGTTATTGAAATGAAAAAAAAAAAAAAAAAAGGTTAAAATTATGGAGCTCCATATCAAACGTACGAGTCAAGAGGATAGTAAAATAAAAATTAGAAATAATTTCTTGAAAATATTTTGATTTTTTCCCCTTTGTGGATTATGGAAACTATTCTGTTTATACAATTTGAAAGTGATGGCGGATCATTATTTTGATCTTATTCTAGGATGCTCTTCAGAAACAAAACAATATGTTGCTGCAATCTAGCTGTAGTAAGGAGTAAGGTGATGCACTCCAATGCACGGTCAAAGTGTGAAGTAGGCAAATGTCTTTCTCACAAGGTACGGAAATAATAATATAGTAGTACACCCGAAATGGAAGCAAGAAGCACAGCAAGAGGACAGAGCCACTGCTCACCTGCACTGTAGCTCTGTAGGGGGACCTGTGATTTATACGAGTCGGTGTATGTATGTATGTGTATCACTCACACACAAACAGGAAGCTCCCTCCCCCAAGAATTTCTCTTTCTTCTCCACACATTTTCTTTTGACATCCTGTGTAAAGAATGCCCTTAGCTTTGAAAGTCCCTCCCCCTGTAAGTAATAATGTTTGAAAGAGAGAGAGAGAGCATCAAACTTTTGTCTTCTATTGAAATACATTATAAGTTACTATTTGGACAACTTATATTCTTGCTCCTCACTTTTTTATTAGGTCTAGTTTCTTTATAAAATATTTATGATCTTTTTGTTAGGTCTAGGAATGATATGGTCAATTCAAGTTGATCACATGATTGGAAGAAGAAGTTGATAGTCAGACAATCTTTCTTTTGTGTAATTCACATTCTCATTCATTTATGAAACTTTCATTGTTTGCAATGTGAATTTTTTATTTTTTTTTATTTTTTATTATAATGTATATTCAATTGCATAGCACATATCTATCTGTTAGTCACACAATATGTTTTTGAATCCTCTCTGAGTTCAAGGTTATCATGTGAAGAGAGAGGTATAATGGTAGATAACCAAAAATGAGATTTCACCAGCTCAACTGCCACATGGGTAGACAGCATCACACTAAGATGCTTACCCTATTTGCTTCAGCCTTCAAACAAAAAAGGAGCAAAAGTAGAGGAGGGGGGGGCCTTTACCCTTGTTTAATTATATTAGAGGGAGATTAGAGGGAAGCTGTTTCTTTGTCATTCCAGTCCTGACTCCTTTGACTCCACTCCCCAGAACTCCCCTTCTCTCTATGGAGAATTCTTCTCCTTTCTTTCTTCTTTTTGTAGAGTAAGACCCTTTGTAACTGTAGTGCATTTTGAGAGCTACTTATCATCACATGGGCTCTTTAAAGTTTTGACAATAGCTGCTAACCATCGGCGCTTCTTCCCTTCTCAGAAACAGGACTGTTCATATGTCAACCTAGTCACTCTCATCAAATTGGGGATTCTACTTCAAAATGATTCGGATTGGGATAAGAGCTGAAGAAACAAGAGATTCCATAAGCTCGAAACCAGTTATGCAATCTAATGTCACAACAATGGATATAACGAGCACAAAATACTCGCAAGCTTCATCTTTGTTTCCATCTAATAACAAGGTAAAAACATCACACACCATATCTCCTTTTTATTTCTTTCTTTCTTCCTTGCCTTTATCTGCGATGGCTTTAGTTAGTTCTACTTCTACTCTTTCTCTCTTCTTCAGGATTCAACATTAGAAGGGAACACAAATTTCTTCAGTAAAAACAAAGAAACCCCATTTGCAGATACCTTCCCTGATCCACTTTGCAAGATTAATCTAAAAGAGACTTGCGAGTTTGTAAAGTCATTTCCAATGGGAAACAATAGCTGTGAAAACAGAGATGCCCAGAGGAAGAGAGAGGGAGTAAGTTCAGTGGCACAGAGGAGACGAGAAGCTCCTCTTACCCCTGGTAGACCTGTTTTCGGCTTCAGTGTCGGAAATCTCTCAAGAAAGAGCTACCCTTCAAAGTGGGACGACGCAGAGAAATGGCTCATCAGCAGTTCTTGCCATGATTCCCCTGCCCATTTGGTAACATCATCAGAAAGCTCAAATATCTCCAAACAAAATGAAGTTTTTTTCCAGCCCAGAACAGATTTTTTCGCAGAGAAATCCAGGGTCACGGAGGAAAAAGTCTCAATGGAAGTTTCGAGTTTTCGCGGGTCTCCATCTTCAAAGCATGCCAACCCAGCAGAAATACTCCTGAAAGGTTGGATCTTTCTTCCAAATGTTACTGATTCTTAACCACTTTAGCTTTGCTCTGCACCTTTGTCCCTTTTCTTGTCCCTGTATCAGAGCCTTTTGCCTTTTTCACAATACCCTGAAATGAAAACTTATCACTTTGTTCTTTATTTTCTGATAAATCGGATTTTTAACTCACTTGTTCTCCATTTTGTGAAAAACACCCATTTGGGTTTTCTCTCTGTGAACCAAATTTGAAGAACAGTGTTCTTGTTCCGAAATATTTATCTTGGTTGATTTGCAATCAAGTTTTGAGTAGCAACCACGTTTGATCCTGGATTTTCCTGAACACCCATTTGGATTTTTGTCCTGCAGATAAGTTCACAGACAATGCAGAACCATTGTACCCTACTATCAAGTACTTGGAGCCAAGCAAAGAAGGGTTTCTATTCAGAAACACGGCTTGCGAATCCATGGAAGATGAAGCTGCCACATACGTGATGGTTCCTAAGATTCGACACAGAGAGATCGGAACCGAGACGACTCCCCTTGGCAGTTCGACGACTTCAAGATGCCACACACCATTCAAGAGCTCCTCTCCGGCGAGACACAACACTCCGGCTAGTAGGTCAGGACCCTTGGGGGGGACGTTGTCTACTGATATTTCACAACTTAAGGAGTGCGACTTTGCAAAGCTTGAGCTTGAGCTTGGGAAGCAGTTTGATTCGATTGTATCGAATTGGAGCTCAAGGCAAGAAGAGGAGGAAGAGGTATCAAAGAGCTTGAGACATTTTGAAAAAGGCAATGGATGCCGGAAGACTATTACAGAGTCAAGAGCTTCTACATGGGAAGAAGAGGAAAAGACCAAGTGCTGTATCAGGTAAATGGGGTTGTTACTATTGTCAAGCAATTACTATTTCTTTCCTTTGCTTACACACTGGTCTTTTCTATAAAAAAAAAAAAAAAAAAAAAATTAGCTTTTAAATCAATGTTATGGGATTTCAGATATCAGAAAGAAGAAGCAAAGATCCAAGCTTGGGTAAACCTTCAAACTGCAAAAGCAGAAGCTCAATCAAGAAAGCTTGAGGTACTTCAATGGAATCTCTTACTCTTCTATTCCTTTTTACTTGAGTTTAGCATTTCTTTTCCACAAATTATTTAAGTTCTTTCAGGCTTTTCTCTTTGTATGAAATAATGGAAACCTTGGAAGAATCTGGTGCTTTGTTGCAATAAAATCACAGCATTACATTTTTCTTTATTTTTCTCCCCAGTCCCACCCTTTTGTGCTTATCCATTTTCTCACTCATCTATTTAATGGCTGCATAATGTTTTGAGTAGCAGCTGGAAAGCTTTGTCGGGTTTTTTACTTGAGTCGTCGTCCTCCTCGAGCCCCCCAATTCTCTTTAAAAAATAAACTTTCTTGTTTTCGCATCCTTCAATTGAATAAGTACATTTTTCCTGGCCCACAGCAATGCATGATAAGAAATAATGGGGTATTATTATTTTACCATGGAAGAGAAAAAGAAAGAAATCATCTTGTCCAGCCTTCTGCATTTCTTTTAGGTCAATGAATAGTTCTAAGCGCATGTGGAAAAAGTCTAATACAGTGAAATTTTAATATGCTGTGCATGAGTAAAACCACAGAGACTTGGTCAATTAACTCTCTCTCTCTCTCTCTCTCTCTGAGTTCTTGGATAGAAATGCACTCAAGTTGGGCCCTTTTTGTTCTTTCCTTCACTAGTTGAGTATTGTTGTTCTTGTTAAGAGTTATTTGCATTAAGATTTGGAAATGGGTATTGTTTGGAGTAGTCTGAAAGTGCATTTGATTTTCAGGTGAAAATACAAAAAATGAGATCAAATCTAGAAGAGAAGCAGATGAAGAGGATATCAATTGTTCATAGAAAGGCTGAGGAGTTAAGGGCAGCAGCCCAATTTCAACACTCTGAACAGATGCTAAGAGCCACTCAACATGCACAGAAAATGAAGAGCCTGTACAACGACTCATTTTCAGACCATATCCCTTGTGGCTGCTTTCCCTGTAATAACCATCTCTAATCTCTCTAAAAAAAAGTGAGAAAAGAAAGAAAATTTCCCTTTTCTCTTTTTAATCATATATTTTAAGAAAAAGATGGATTTTATTGTACGTTAAAAAAAAAATTGCTTCAAGAGACACGTGGTTTCATGGATTGTCCGGATCGGCGATTCGTAACGGGAACAGCCAAGAGCGGTCCGATTCCAAGCCAATTATTGTATCATGAGGCTTTGGATCGGACCAGTCCAACTGATCTGGACTGGTCTAGTGACTTGATTGGACGATCCAACTTATCTCCAGTTTTTTTTTTTTGCCCTTTTATAATTTATAAAATAAAGGATCCAATTGGTATCATCGTTCTGGCACTGCTATTGTTGTTCTGACACCGGTAGCGATGTTCCGGCACTGGTATCGTTGTTCTGGCAACTGATATTGTTGTTTTGCCGTTCCGGCGACCGGTCTAGCTAATCCATTTTTTTTTTTGTTTATAAAGATCCAACTCCAGCAAGGGAGTTGGAGGTCCGATCGAGGGTCTCGAGAATTAAAACTGTCTAGAGCATTGTTAGCAAAACGTGAAACGTCAAAAAAACAAAATGAAAAAAATACGGGTTTAATACGATTTTAATTTTAAAAAACGTAGTCAAAAAAATGGTCAAATAAACAGAAACGTAAAAAATATTTTTAATAAATAATTCATGTTTAATACATATCTTGTTCAAAAAAATGATTCAAAAAAACGTCAATATATATATATATATATAAGTATTAATAATTATGCAATAAATTTTTTTTGTTGAAACTTGTTATAAAATCCTTTAACACAAAAATAAAGTTGTCGGCTAGCACGCATTTGTCATTAGAACTTCCAACTGACAATTTTTTTTTTGTCAACTTTAAACACTATTTTTTTAAACACGATCTTTTGAAAAAAAGTGTTTTAAATGTTATCTAAAAAAACGCATTTTTTAACTTACAAAAAGTTTTAATCGTTTAGGCAATTAAACGCATTTTTTTAAAAAAAATGACGTTCTAAACGGGGTTCTGCTAATAATGATCTAGAAATGGGTTTCTTGGGAAAAGGGAGTGAAGATCACTATACGGAGAAGTTTGACTAAAAAAAGTTGAAGGGAGAATTAGACAAATTTATTACAATTATGCACGAGGAAAGAACCAGTTCAAAATCCCGTACCAAGTGTTCTTGTGATACCATAGAGAGAGAGGCTACATGCAGTAGTATCTAGTAGGGAGTTCTGGAAGAAGTGGTATAGAACTCAACCATCCGTTTAACTTTTCAGACCCGTTGTGTCTACTCTCTTGGCTTTACTCACAAATTTCAATGTTAAGTCTTTCTGGTGTGTAGTTTCTATTGTTCATTCTTTGGGCTGGGCTGTCCCAACGTCCTCGATTTTGTGACAAAATTCAAATTTTGCTTTTTGACTGCTTGCTGTGACGGAGAACTATTAGGTTTTATAGGTCGGTGTAATGGTGGGTAAGTAAAGGTTTGTGGTCTCACAAAGCATATATAGGTTCACACACCACTCTCATTATGTCGATGGACTCGAACCACCTTCATGAGACAATGGTCATATATAGGGGCATCAAAGGCTCACCACTCCATCAACTCATCCACTGATGGTTAACAATCCACATAACAAATCATATTCTACGAAAAAAATTGGGGAAAACATAAGAAATGCTTAACAATCCACATAACAAATCATATTCTACGAAAAAAATTTGGGGAAAACATAAGAAATGCTTAAAATGGCAAGATCGAACGGAAACTACTCAACGAATGACAGTTTCCGCATTTACGAGTTGCTTTTATCCCATTCCTATTATCGGCTTAGGCTTAGCATCTATCTACCCCCAAACCGTTTCGAATCCTCTGCAGTCAAAGTTTACTGCACTTTATACAACATCGTTAGATTGCTGCTATTAGGAAATTCGTCTTGATTTTCTCTTTACACATTTTTAATCCGGAAAAACAAGTTTGGATCTAAAAATTAGATGGGAAGAAAATAACACACCAAACAATTACAATACACAAAGAGTTAACGTGGTTCGGTTTAAACTGACTTACGTCCACGATCATTGTTAAACGACAATCAAGAATTTTATTATGAGAAAATTTCTACAACCCATAGCACCTTACAATCAAGCCACAATCCCTGCATACACCTCTAATCCATAGAAGAGCCTCGCACGCTATCTCAACTACAAGGAATTTCAGATCTTGCTTAGCTTACATTCAAGCTACCCCACTTGAATACACCCTTGTCTCTCCCTCTCAAACCCTGACTACAAGGGATTTCAGATCTTTCTTGGCTTACATTCAAGCTACACCACTTGAATACACCCTTGTCTCTCCCTCTCAAACCCTGACTATAAGGGATTTCAGATCTTGCTTGGCTTACATTCAAGCTACACCACTTGAATACACCATTGTCTCTCCCTCTCAAACCCTGAACACCCGAATACACCCATTTACAAGAGAATCACTATTAACCCACTCCTACTCCAGAGAAGAGCCCCACACGCTCTCTCAAGGAGGTTATATGGATACACTCTACCACAGAGAAAATCCTCACATATTTCTCCCCTTCAAGGGATTTCAGTTCCTCCTTGGCCTTCTCAAGGTCTAGATTTTTCAGAGAGATCTCCGAGAGACAACCACAAAGGAAGAGATAGCTTCCCTTATACAGAGAGTAAGCGGCATGGATTAGGATTTCACTAATCCTGCGGCGGCCGGTTGACCGGCCACTTTCTCTAATAGACCGAGGAGATTTCCTTCATCACTCGGTCGATCGATGTCACGATCCGAACTGGAAATTTTCGATTTTCGTAGGTTTTCCAGTCCAAGAGTAACATTCACCCCGCATTTCTACGGGAGTGGCTACCCAAAATGAATCATAAGCGGAAGTCCTGAGCAGTTCTAGTAAGATATAAGTAACTAA
>JAUPMG010122850.1:0-11706 GCA_031762675.1 Pachysandra terminalis | reverse complement strand
CCTAAAATTAGAATTAAATGATTAATTAAATAATGAAATAATAATAAATAAAAATAAATAATTAAATACTTAGGGATATATATTCTATTAAGGGTGTCGGGTTATTACAATAGTTATAATATAAGTATTTAAGAGCATATTAAATTACTATTGTACCCTTGTATAAAAAGAATCATTTGTTTCAGTTTTTCGTCTTGTTACACTAAATATCTATAGTCTTCATCTTTTTGCCTTGGTCTCCATCCTGATCACGATAATCATGCAGTCAACTATCTAAACATCCTGAAATTTGGTTGCTCATAGGCGTCAGCTACACTTAGCTCAGTAGATAAACAAATATGAACAATGTTTTAGATTGAAGTAGGGTCAAAGCCAATGATCATGTCATAACAGTAAATAGTAATATGATATAATGCAATAATATGATATGTAACATAATATTATGTGCAATGCAACAAAGTGTAATGTGATGCAATATGAATGCTGGTTCAGTTATTAATAAATGCAATCCATGCTCCTGCAACAAATAATATGATTACCACGTGTAATTCATGCACATAAAGATGATATGCAGTTAATGCATGCTGTTTGGCATTCTATTAGTGTATGTTTCACATCCGGTCTTAATCATACTAGTCGAGATGGCTCACCCAGAACACACCCCCCGATATTTGGTTGGACTAATAGACTATTCTATATGCGCATCATAGTTTCTAGGAGCTTCAAGCTAGAGGTCACAAGCGCCTCTGTTATTTTCAATCATAGGGAATATCCCAAAGGGCCACCAAAGTGTACTTCTCCTTTGTAAACCATACATTAGCCGATCTACTAATAGAATATCTCTCAATTAATTGGTATATTGGGAATGATACCTAGAACATATCCCTCACCATAAACAGATTTTGGGAATGTCACCCAGAACATATCCCTCACCATAAATAGATTTTGATTGGTATATTAGGAGAGCGACTCCCTCAACACATATAATAAAATATTAATAGTCCACCCATGACTCCCTCACCAATATGATAACACTCATTATGTCCATAATATTCATCACATGAATTTATGGGGTATAATCAAGGAATTAGACCTACCCAAGGTAATTATGCGAAATAGACATATGCTATGCAAGTGTAGCGTTTAGTGCACATTAACTAATCAAGCAAATAGTGTACAGTTAAAAATAACTCTAACTAATTCATAGCATACTCTTCATGGTATCCAGTAAACTTTAATTCATGAGCAGTTATAATAAAACATGTAATATTATCAATCAATCCAATTTAACTAATTAATCATGTTATAACATAATCATAATTAACATAAAATTAATTAGGAATAACCGGAATTGAATAACCAGGAATTGAATTCAAAGCGTAAAACTCATTAATCACACAAATATAGGCTATCTGGTGGCCTAACCGGCACACCGATTGGCCACCGCCAACCTAGGTAGGGACTAAAGCTCACAAAACTAAGACAGTGGTCCTACCGTCAGGCTAACCGGCACGCCAGTTGGCCACCGGTAGGCTAAACAGTGTTAACTAAGGCTTCAGGACAATTCCGGCAGGATTCCGGCACGCCGGTTGGGGGTTTTCTAGATTTGACATAAAGTCGGTAGTTTGGTCTTAACTTGGACATTTCTTATCGGAATGACCTCAAACTTGTTTTGTTGGATTCCTAAAGAATAGGGAAATCTCAGACAAATATAAAATATATACCTAGGTCCGGGACTCAGTCGATTAGGTCTGTACAGTTTTCCAGTTTTAGTTCTTATGTAAAGAGTATAAAAACAATGATTCAAAGGTTATTCTACGTCAGATTCATTGATTATAACCTAGAAACCTAGTTCAACTCTAAAATAGAGTTTAGTTCAAATACCTACCTGAGTTCTTGATGACTCTTCTTCTTCCTCCTCTTCAAGCATCGAATTTGAACCTTCTTCTCTAAGATCCAGCAGTTCCAGCAATACTTTCAATCTCTCTCACTCTCTTGATTATGATTCGCATGTCCCAATCCATCCTATATATAATACTATAGGCTTTTACTTAGTTTTGGATTAGTTAATTAAGTTAGATTGATTTACGTCCCTTAGATTAAGTTAGATTATTTATTTTACAGCTTTTAGATGAGAGGTGTTGTAGTTCTAGTGTGAGTTGATGATTAATCTTATCCTATCTTAATCCTAATTAGATTAGGTTCCATTACCTTTAATCCTAGCCTTTAGATTATTCTTAGTGTTGCTACGAAATCCTAGCCCTTGATATTAAATCCTAGTTGTAGTTAAATTATCTTATCTTATCTTTATCTTATTTATAATTAGAAGTTGTATTATCTTTATCTAACCCTTAGCCAATCAATTAGTTTCCTAAGCTTTTAAACTAATCTTTATCTTATCTATTAAAGTGAATCCTTGTTAAGTTACAACTTCTATTAATATTATTAAATCTAAACCATTAGATTAGTCTAATTAATCCCAACCATTGATTTTAAGCCTTCTAATTATGTTAGGAATATTAGAGGTGGTTCTAACCTTAGTCTGGTGTTCTAGATGTACTATAAGTTGACATTTAATTAACAGGTATTAGTTAATACGAAAATTAGTTATTTAATTAGACTAATTGGGCTTAAGTTTAGGTGGGCTTTATCTTATTGGGCTTTAATTAAGTCCAACTAATTAATTATTAGAGCTAGGTCCCGTTTCATTAGTTTTAGTTTAACCATTAAACCAGGTTTCTATTTAAGCTGAAATGTCCTTTGTTTATAACCTATAGTTTCGATTTATTAATTACTCTAGGTTATAATATTTATGAGCCATTAAATTATTGTTTAGATGTCACTACATATATTAGTTACACATTATAACTTAAAGGGTTATGATTGTGTGTGAAGCACTTTAGTTTCCCATTGTGCAACCCATCAATCACAAACAGTCAAAGTCAAACATGTAAACTAAATTACTAAAATTTCAAATTACCCCTATATTTTAATTAATTACAAATAAAACCCAACAAAAGTTCAGGTTATTACTGTAGCAATACGTGAAAAACGTTCGATAAACCGTTGGTAGTATCCGGCTAATCCAAGGAAACTTATTACTTCTGAAACATTCTTGGGTTGTTCCCAATCTTGCATGGCTTTTACCTTGTCCAAATCCACTGTAATCCCATACTTAGACACCACGTGTCCTAGGAATTTAACCTCATCTCTCCAGAATTCACACTTAGAGAATTTGGCAAACAAACTGTGATCTGCCAATCTTTGTAAATTGAGTCTTAGATGTTCTTCATGTTCTTCCTTGGTTTGAGAGTAAACGAAGATATCGTCTATGAACACAACCACAAACTTTTCGAGGTACGGTCTGAAAATCCGTTGAATCATATCCATGAATGCTGCTGGTGCGTTGGTCAAACCAAATGGAATGACAACAAACTCAAAGTGGCCATATCTAGTATGGAATGTTGTTTTCGGAATGTCCTCCTGTTTGATCAGTAGCTGATGGTACCCAGTTCTGAGGTCTATCTTGAAAAGTACTTGGCTCCCTTCAGTTGATCAAACAAATCCTCGATACGTGGCAGTAGATACTTGTTCTTCACTGTTACTTTGTTCAGCTTTCGGTAATCGATACACAGTCGTAGGGATCCATCTTTCTTCTTCACAAACAGTACGGGTGCTCCCCATGAGAATGAGCTTGCAAGTAGATCATCCAGCTGCCTTCCTAACTCCTTCAATTCAGATGGTACCATATGATAGGTCGACAATGCACTGGGGTTCGCTCCAACTGAGAGGTTTATACAGAATTCTACTTCTCTCTTGGGAGGTAATCCCAGTATGTCTTGGAATATACTTCCAAATTGACACACAATGGGGATTCGTTTCCAATCTCTTACCTCATCTACAGACCACAAATCCAAACATGCCAAGTGATTTGACATTCCAGATTTGGATCCATCTACGCTTACAAGTAAACCCTTAGGTGTTCTAAAGTGAATTACTTGGTCATGGCAGTCTATTTGCACCTGATGTGCAATTTGCCAATCCATACCCAATATTACATCAACGATGCCCATATCCAACACAAGTAGGTCGAATGGTATAGTGATCCCGCCCGCAGTTAGTAGAAAAGACTCACATACCTTCCCTAAGTGTGCTGTACCACCAACTGGGTGGGTATCAACCAAGACTCTTCTCTAACTCTTTCAAAGGTAAATCAAGGCAATTTACAAGTGAAAGGGATATGAAAGAGTGTGACGCTCCCGTATCAAAAATAACCTTGGCTACGACTTGAAAGACATGGATCGTACCTTCCATAACTTCATTCGGCTATGACTCTAAAGCAAAAGACCTTGCGCGGCTGAGTCGGTTGCTGCTCTGGGGCTCCGTTCTTAGATCCTTTTGGCTGAGCTTACTGCTGTACAGGTCTAGGGTTCTGTTGGTAGTGTGGTCTTGGCACATATGACTGTTGCTGTTGGGGGTTCTTCGGTAGTCGATAGTCCTTGATATGGTGTCCCAATCGTCCACAACGGAAACATCTGATGACCGGGGGTTGAAGTTCTAAAGTGATGGTCGGTCCTTGTGTTCTTTGCCGCTTTTGAGAGTCAGTCAGGTTGCTTCTGAAATTCTAGGTCTGAAGGTGTTCTTTGCCCTTTGATTTTTTGCTTTCCGGTGTTCCGTCATATCCTTCTCAACCTTTCTCGCACAGTCTACCACTTGATGATACTCCATGAATTCCCTTATAATCAATCGACTTTTTATGCTCGGTTTCATTCCACCTTCAAATCTAAAAGCTTTCTTCTCTTCGTCATCCACCGCATAAGGTGCAAATTGTGACAACTCAGGAAACTTGGCCGCATATTTTGGTACGGTCATGCTCCCTTGCTCCAATTTCATAAATTCCAGCTCCTTCTCTCTTCTCACAGTCATCGGGAAGTACTTCAAATAAAACCTCACCTTGAAATCCTCCCAAGTGTCAACATAAGCGTTTTCTAAAGAAGCTTTCCACCAACGTCTCGCCTCACCTTCAAGCATAAAAGCCGCAAATCGTATCATCTTCGTGTCTTCTATCTCCATGACATCAAAGATATGGTCCATCGAATCGATCCAAGCTTGTGCCTCCATTAGATCAATCGTACCCTTGAAGACATTTGGTCCCAACTTCTTAAACTTCTCAATGCTCTTGATATTCTTCTGAGAATCAGTTTGCTAATATTGGTATTCCGCTTGTGCTTGTGCTGCGGCTTGGGCTTCATCTTGTTCTTTAGCTTGCTCTTGAGCTTGAGCTTGTTGTTGCTGCATCAAATTGGCCATATGCCCCATGGCTTGGAAACTTCCAGCCAATTGCGGGTTCTGATTATCATCTTGACTCATCGGAGGTACACTTGTATCCACACTACCACCCTTTTTTCGTCCAGCCATTGAAATAACAATTAATATCTTGTCTCGACCCAAACCCATGAGTCCATTTAGGGTTCAAAGGAGATTAGATTGTGACCTTCACTTCCTCGGAAGGAGAGTGGGAGTTGAATAAAAGTTTATAGTCCTACCATTCTTAAACCATCATTCAAAACCCCAAAAAAGATAGATAATTACTTAATTTCATTTGTACAGCGGAATTTCAAACGGTTCTGGGTTCTAAATCAGATTATACAAACTTCCAAAATGATATCAAGAGAAACGGGTAAAACATCATCAAAGTCTAAACAATTCATTACATGAAAATCACTCATGTGAATAGAAGGATTCCTCTGCTTCAAATTCTCCTCCTTGCACAGGTTCCTCTTCTACAACAGCCTCTACTAAGGGTCTTGAAAAATGTTTGCTAGACAACGTAAGCTATAAGCTTGTAAATTCTATAGTTTCAAGAACATATAAGATTCCCGGAGATCCCTACATTCACATTGTCACGACCTAAACTTATGGAAATTCTAGTTTGAACCCTTATGTTCGAACCGCAACTCTCACCCCAATCAGAATTGGGAGTGGCAATCAATATCGAACCAAAACAACAGAAATTTACTAATCATAAAAAAAGAATCTAATTTAATTAAAAATATTCTAAAAGAGTAACCTACTTTTTTCATCCAAAACAATTAAAATCTAACAGCAGAAAATAAAATAATAAAGTCCTATTTCCAAGTAAAAATCCAAACCCCTATTCCTATTCATAATATCTAATAATGAAATAAAATGATAAATCCGGTGGCAAAACTTCACGTAGCAATCACTCCAAGCCTTGATTAAGTCCAACACGTTCATAATATAATATCTCATCTTGCTCTCCAAAATCAATAATTTCATCTAAGTTACCTGAAATTGTTTGTCATAAGACGTCAGTTACACTTAGCTCATTAAATAAAATCAATTAAGTAACAATCTTAACCTGAATTAAGATCCACACTAATATGCAAAAGTATTACATGAAAACAATACATAAACATAGCAAGTATGCAGATAATGCAATGCATGACCAGATTATTAATGAATAAATGAATGCTCATGCAAAATAGATATTAATCACCATGCGTGATCCATGCAAAATATCATGCTGTGCAAATATGCACGCTGTTCAGAATTCTAGTTATGTAAGTCCCATAGTAGACAAATCAATTACTGCGCAAGACGTCTTCTCGATTCGTCCCCCGCATACATGGCCACTCTTAGTAAGATATACCATGTGCGCATCATAGTTTTGAGGGGTTTCGACCAAGAGGGCACAATTCCCCCATTTATTTGCGGTCAGGGCAATGCAAAAATCCAAGGCGTTCAAAAATTGGATCTAAACCTCAGTGAGCATTACAAAAGGCAAATGCCAACAGAATTTCACTCGGAATCAGTTACATATATCAAAGTATACGTCATCTTGATTATAGAACAATGGGTATATTGGGGTAGAAAATCCCTCAACCAAATATATCAGTCCATCCAGGACTTCCTCACCCGATCATAATTTCCATATCATGATTCACTCAATTAGATCAAAGCTCCAGCATAAGCGAAGTCTGATGGTAAGTCAAGCAAAGACCAAAATATGGTCAGCAACTCATGATTGCTATCCTGTGCATAGTGATGTGATAGTGCACATTAACTGTTCAATCATATAAGTGTACAGTGGTGCCTTAACTCCAAACATAGATTAGGATGTTATAAAACATAATTACCCATCAAAATCACAATTCAAATCCAAATAATCACAAGTAGATAATAAATCTTAACAACCGTAGTCAAACAATTTCTCATATGCTATCATATAAATATTTAATCATAATTAACCTTGAATTAATTTACCATGACTAAACCAATTAATTAACAAGACTTAAAATAATCAAAAAATTAATATAACCTGGTCTATGCGAACCGGCAGGCTAACCAGCACGCCGGTAGGCCATCTGGTAGGCTAGGCAGTGAATCAAAATACATAAAATAACCCTGGTAGGCACCGGCGAGCTGTCCGGTACTCCGAATAGCCATCCGGGAGGCTATCCAGGAAGATAATTCAAGGGTTACAGACAAAAGGGGCCACCGTCAGGCTAACCGGCACGCCGGTAGGCTACCCAGTAGGTTCACAAGGTCACTCACAAATCGTATAGCCGCCGGTAGCCTTTCGGTGGGCTATACAGTGGGCACCAGACCACCATCTGGGATCCGGTGAGGTCCCGGCGGGCTACCGGCACGCCGGTAGCTCGCTGGTTGGGCCCAGTTCGGGGTTTTCACATGTTTTTATACTTTTAACTAATATTTAACAATTTTACAAAACACAAACTTATATTTATTTTAAGTTCCGAACGTAACCCAATAATAACATCAACCCATTAATCAAAGTCCCAAACTATGAAGAATATAATTAGAAAAATCAAGTTTTTATGAAGAACGTGCTTTTACATGAATTGAATTTAATGAAACACGTCATATTATTTGGATATGGCATATCCCTTAATTCAATTCGAGATCATACACGAAATTGAGATTACTTACCTTGGTTGTTTACTTGAATTCTCGTTCTTCCTTAATCTAGTTCAAGCTTTGAACAATCTTCTTCTTCCTTAGCTCAAATTCTCCAACTCGGATTTCCAGAATAGTGGTTTGAACGGCCAAACCATGTTCTTATATGGTTTTAAGAGTTATTATTAGTTTATGATTGGTCTCTCATCCCAGCACTTGAGTTTTGATTAATTAATCTCCACCTTTGGATTAAAACAGTAGTACTCCTAGTGGAATACGAACATTATCCAAACCTCTTTTATTTAGATTAGGATTTGTCTAATTCCTATATCTGATTATCAGTTAAATCCTAACCATTGATTATGTTTAATTAATCCTGCAAAATCTTAGCCCTTAAAATAACTTTGAGATTTTGATTGTGTGTGATGCACAGTAGGTAGTCTATTGTGCTCCAACCAATCACAATTGGTCAAAGTCAATTAATAAGCCTTTACTAAATTTTTTTAAATTTTCCCTTAATTGCTAACTAATTACACATTAACTTATTACTAATTACACTAAACTCCCCTAATTGACTTGGGTTATTACACTCTGTCCTCCTTAAGACAATTTCGTCAACGAAATTCGCTTACCTTACCCAAAAAGCTGCTGGTATTTTTCCCGAATGTCGGCTTCAAGTTCCCATGTAGCTTCTGATGTTCCGTGATTACTCCACAGTACTTTTACTAACGGTATCACCTTGCTTCTCAAAACTTGCTCCTTGTGGTCCAAAATCTGTACTGGATATTCTTCGTACGTGGCATCTTCCATCACTGTTACTGTTTCCCAGTCAATCACACTTGTTGCATCCGGGTGATACTTTCTCAACATTGAGATGTGGAACACGTTGTGTACTTGGTCTAAACTAGACGGAAGTAACAACTTGTAAGCCACCTCTCCTATCCGTTCAGATATCTTAAGGGGTCCTATGAACCTTGGTGATAACTTACCCTTCTTTCCAAATTGGAATACTCCTTTGGTTGGTGAAACCTTAAGGAATACCCAATCTCCAACCATAAATTCCTGGTCTCTTCTCCTCACATCGGCATACTTCTTCTGACGTTGCTGAGCTATGCGAAGCTTCTCCCCTATCAACTTAATCTTCTCAATCGTTTCAGCTATGATTTCTGGTCCTAAGTCAACATGCGCGTTGTCTTCATTCCAACAAAGAGGGGATCTGCATGATCTTCCATATAAGGCTTCAAATGGTGCCATACCAATAGATGATTGGTAGCTGTTGTTGTATGAAAACTCCACAAGTGGTAAGTGGTCTTCCCAACTCCCTTTGAAGTCCAAAATACATTATCTCAATAAGTCTTCCAGAACTTGATTCACACATTCCGTTTGTCCGTCTGTTTGAGGATGAAATGCGGTGCTAAAATTTAACTATGTTCCTAATGCTTTGTGTAGACTTTCCCAGAATTTTGAAGTAAATTGTGCTCCTCGGTTTGACACTATAGTTACTGGTATTCCATGTAGTCTAATGATCTCCCACACATAGATTCTTGCCAAATCATTCGTATTCATCGTGGTCCTTGCTGCTATGAAGTGAGCATATTTGGTCAATCTGTCCACGATCACCCAAACCATGTCATGGTTGTTGCGTGTCTTCGTAAATCCCGTAATGGAATCCATCGATATGTGTTCCCACTTCCATTCTCCAATAGGCAAAGGTTGTAGTAAACCTGCTGATCTTTGGTGTTCCGCCTTCACTTGTTGACATGTGACACACTTGGTCACAAATTCAGCGGTCTCCTTCTTCATTCCTCTCCACCAATACTGCCTTCTTAGATCATGGTACATCTTTGTCCTACCTGGACGAATTGAATAACGCGAACGGTGCGCTTCCTCCAAAAGTTCTGCTTTAATGTCCTTGTCATCTCGCACACACAACCGTCCTTTGTACTTGATGGTTCCATCCTGTTCCTTGGTCCAATCCGTGCTTTCAGCATCATTGGCTAACTCTTGTATCCAAGTCTCCTTAGCATGTAATTCCACAATTCTGGTCTTCAAGGTAGGCTTCGTAATCATGTTGTACAGCTTTACTCCCTTCTCTTCTTCTTTAACTTCCACGTTCATCTCAGTGAGTGCTTTGTACATGAGCCACTCTTGAACCATCATGTGTGCAACCATGCTACATGGTTTCTGACTTATTGCATCCGCTACTACATTAGCTTTTCCGGGATGGTACTGCAATGAGAAATCATAATCGTTCACCAATTTCATCCATCGACACTGTCTCATATTCAGATATTTTTGGGAGAAAAGGTACTGCAGGCTCTTGTGGTCTGAAAAGACTTCAAAAGTCTCTCCATAAAGGTGATGTCTCCACGTTTTCAATGCAAACACTACAGCTGCAAGTTGCAGATCGTGTGTGGGGTAATTCTTCTCATGTGGCTTGAGTTGTCTTGAGGCATACGTGATCACTCTCTCATCTTGCATTAGGACACACCCTAGTCCTAACAATGATACATCCGGATAGATGATGAACTTCTCACCACTAACCGGAATAGCTAGAACATGTGCTGAAGTAAGCTTCTCCTTGAGTTCTGAAAATGCTCGTTGACACGTTTCAATCCATTCAAACTTAATCTCCTTTCTTGTGACCTTTGTCAATGGTGTAGCAATTCGAGAAAATCCTTCGATGAACCGTCTGTAGTATCCGGCTAGTCCATGGAAACTCCTAACTTCTAAAACATTCCTAGGTTGTTCCCACTCTTGCACGGCTTTCACTTTTCCGAATCTACTGTAATTCCATCCTTAGACACCACGTGTCCTTGGAATTTAACCTCCTCCCTCCAGAATTCACACTTAGAGAATTTGGCAAACAATTTGGGATCTGCTAAAGTCTGTAAAGTGAGTCTAAGATGCTCTTCATGTTCTTCCTTGGTTTGAGAGTAAACCAAGATGTCATCCACGAATGCAACTACGAACTTGTCGAGGTAGGGTCTGAAAATCCGTTGCATCATGTCCATGAAAGCTGTTGGTGCATTGGTTAAACCAAACGGCATGACAACGAACTCAAAGTGGCCATATCTTGTCTGGAATGCGGTTTTTGGAATGTCCTCCTCCTTGATCAGTAGTTGATGGTACTTGGTTCTGAGATCAATCCTTGAAAAGTACTTAGCTCCCTTCAATTGATTAAATAAATCCTCGATACGAGACAGTGGGTACTTGTTCTTCACTGTTACTTGGTTCAGCTTCCGTTAATCGATGCAAAGCCTCAATGACCCATCTTTCTTCTTTACGAACAGTACGGGTGTAAAGACCAAAAAAATTCAGATTCAGAAGAACATTTACATAAAGGGTAAAATAGTAAATTAAATCACTACACCTAGAAACTAACATAAGGTTACAATTAAACTAATTTTATAAACTATAGTAAAAGAAGTAGGATTATGGGCTAAGATTTACAAACTTAACTAAGACCAGGATTAATGGATTAAATTGTACAGCCAAACAAAACTTAACACTAATGATTAATTTAAGCTGGACTTAAGTAAGGCTCATTAGGCTAAAGCCCAATTGAATAAACTAAGGCCTAGTTAGCCTAATTAATATCTAAAAATTCATGCTAAATAAATAAGGAAAAATAAAGACTAGTTCAAATCAAAATAGGATTTTAGACATTCAGATAAATAACAACTATCAATCCTAATACAACTATAACTTCTAAAACAAGTAAAATAAGACCAATTTAACAAAGAAAACCTTAGAAACACATTG
>JAUPMG010122849.1:0-25455 GCA_031762675.1 Pachysandra terminalis | reverse complement strand
GCACATACAATCACACAGATAATTCCAATAATTCATTCATATATTGTAATTGGGAAAATAAAATACTTTCAAAGGTTCAGGTCATTTCACCTTAGCCCGAAAGGGGCCGTGTATCCGAGGATGGATACATGGTGGTACAGTCCGGATCTGGCGTCGGCATATCATTTCACAATATCAACGACATTCATTTGCATCCACGTAATTGCTTAGACCAATTGTTGGGTCATTTATGTATTGTTCATGTCATTTCATATAAATGAATGGACCCTTGCATCGATCATGGGATCGCATGCATACACAAACATCCTAGTTGATCACTCTATCTGCACATTGTATTTGCTGGGCGTGTAGCTCAGCATTTTGGCTCCTAACATTTCAGGGGAGCACTTTAAGAGAGACGAGGACTATGGTTGAGATTGCTGAGTCTAGCGAAGAGGAGACCACGGGCTTTAATATAGATTCTTTTGTGCATTATTCATTGGTATGTATGTATTGGGCGGATGGGAGCGTGTTGACTCCAGTATATTCTGTTTATACACTTACTCTTGGATGCCCGTATCTTTTTGTCAGGGGTTTATCTTGTTTCCTCATTGGTGTCCTTCTGAGGGGGTGAGGAGACCTTTTTATGACGATTTGTATTTGATCATGTTATACCTGCTTATACATGTTCTTTATTTTATCTTCCGTTGCATATCCGAACCATCGTAGGATTCTCGGTTATATGTTCTGGTTTGCCACCCACACTGAGTATACATTTGGAGTAAGTAGGTGAGACACGCTTTAGAATTCGGGTCATCACATGTACATTGCGCAATAACAACTAGCAAGCAACGTGGATCACTCAATTTACAAACAATATAAATCATTACTAAGTAACAAGAATAATGGAACCATAAGGAGAAAGTCATATAAAAGAATCAAAGTATTCATGTGGGACGCATTAGATGCATTATTGGTTATGTGTACAGTACTTGTCTCAATCCATCCTTCACATTTATCAACACCCATAATCAATGGGGAAGCATGTATAATAACCATCTCCCTGAACTTCTCGTAACATCGTACATAATAAGATTCCTCAATTCTAATTCACATGCAAGGTTCTTTATGACTAACTAAAAATCATACACCTCACGTCTTGACATACAATATTCCACTAGCCCAAACATGTGTTATAAATTACTGTATAATTCATATTACAGTGTACTAAACAAGCATAATCAATCACAAACCATGCTATGTACATTAGGTAGAAAACACTAGAATCATAAGGTCAAACAAACAGGTTCGGTGAGGTCTTCGGTGACCACTTCGGAGCACCTAAACCTGCCTCAGTGAACCTCTCTGAGATTCGGCGAAAAAACCAGGGAGTTCAGTCTCAGCGACCACTTCGGTGCCCACTTTGGCGCACCGAAGTCTACTCGGCACACCCTTCGGCGCACCGAAACCTATTAAGTGGGGGTTCAAGCTCGACAGCCATCTCGGCGGGGTATTCAAGCTCGGCGAGCTCTTTTGGCTGAAGATCATACTCGGCAACCTTTCGGCGCCCTGAGATGTCCGCCCTTGGCCCAGGCTTCATGTTCGGCGAACCATTCGGCGAGCCTAAGAGTCCGTCGAACGTCGCGAACAAGCTAAACTAAAGGGGTTTCTCTCAATTTCTAACGTACAAGAATGGGGAAAGGACACATACACAAATATGAATGAAAATCTAATAATAACTAAATCTAAAACATAATATTAAACTAACATTTAACATTAAGATGAACCCAAACCATTCTTCAACATCCACTAAAATCAAAAGAAACCAAACATGTACATTCATAACCACAAATTCAACATCAAATAAACCTAATACATGATACTAAACTAAGGTTTAAATTAAAGCATTCCAAACATAAAAGAACTAGGAATTTAAAGAGAACATGTATTTAAATCTACTTTAAATCAAGCTTAAGGGTGAGTTTATTTACTTTCCTTGCAAGAATGCAAGAAAAAACAAAGAAGCCTTAGCAAAGTAAACTATTCCCTCTTCTCCTTCCTTCTTCTCCAAGCCTTCAAAGCCAAACTCAAAACTCAAAATGACAAACCCTAAGAGAATACGAGATTCTCTCTTTCTCTCCAACCAAACCCTAAGCACATGTCTAAATCTAAGCCCTCCATTTCACACAACTCAATCTCAACCCTTCTTTTCTCTCATCTAATCCTAGCCATCCAATTATACCCACTCTCATCCTATCCATCCAAATCTAACCACCCCAACCACTCAAATCTACACCACACATTCTCATCCACTCTACTCCTCACCTTACACCTCACATCCACTAAAGACAAATAACTTTCTAGCTTAAATCTAAGCCACACAATCCTACAACTAAATCCTAGCTATACACCTCATCAAAGAGTAGAATTTACAAGTTTGCCACTCTCTTAATACAATAAGGGTTGGACTACTATGCATAGCAGTAATACCCAAAAATCACATCAAGCTTGATCGCATGGTTGGATCTAATACGATCAGCGATCCAACCACAGTTAACAACCATTACATGATATAGAATACAAAAATACACTACTAGGAAGATTAAAACCTCAATAATATTTTATTCCTATTTGATCACTAATTTAAGCTATCTGATTAACACTACCCTTAAGTTTAGCAGTCTAAATTAGTCAGTTAGTGATCTAGGGATTTCTAGGGTGTCTCGGTGTGTGGTTAAGGACATTAAGTGATCTAAACTAGATTTATTAAGTTTAGATTAACTTATCAATCAAAACAAATTACTATTCTACCCTAAGGTTCTCAGTTATTATTTTTACAAATTATTCAGGTTATTACACTAACATTGCAATCATATTCCATCATAGCTACTATATCATGTTAATTCATCATCATGGCATCAACGTAATCATAGATTTGATTGAAAGTAAATAACAGTCCATAAGCACATACCCCATCATATCATATCAGCAAGTCTATAACATCAACAACTAACCATGTCCAACAATATTCACAAGTCTATTGCCAACCATTCAGCAATAACAATGAGTCCATAACTACCATATCAACAACATCAACAAGTCAATCTATATCACTCCCCAATGCCAACAAGTGAACAACCATCATATCAATAATGTCAACAAGACAGCAATCACATGTTCCATAATATCCACAACACAACACATACCACTCCCGGTGATCAGCCGGTTTCCAAGTTACCTGGGCGGCATCCACTTTAATACGGCTGGATGAGACTCTCTTATCAAGCAATATCAATTGCAAGGTATTCACTTTAATACAACTGAATACTGACTCTCTTAATCCCATATTGTGTAGCATGGTTTCGTAGGACTTTCAACCTACCCGAGTTCAATTCCCGTAGCTATTTCCGAAACCATAATGAGAATCCATACCCAAGGATGGTCCACCCCTAACCATTTTTGGGAATCTACACCCAAGCATTGGTCACCCCTAACCATTTCTGGGAATCTATACAGGATTGGTCACCCCTAACCTTTTTGGGAATAGACACCCAAGGACGGTTACCCTCAAGAACGAATCACCTTTTAGGGAATATACACCCAAGGATGGTTACCCTTATCAACGAATTGCCTTTTAGGGAATATAAACCCAAGGAGGTCTTGCGTAAAGATGAGTTCCTCAACAACAAGTTCCAATTGCCAGGTTGACCGGACTAACCATAAAAGTAGGATTGCCGGTGATAAGGTTCTTCGGAAGCTGTTTGGGGCCCATACATCCGAACAATCCTTAGAACCACATCACAAGAATCCTTTCCACAATCAGTCAGATATCCAGTGATAACTTCCTTCGGAAGCTGTCCGGGCTCCCATTCACCCAAACAATCTTTAGGAGGCCATCACAAGAATCCTTTCCATGGCATACATGCACAATCAACAATAATCATCTCATGCATCACATATTATTCATTGTCCACATTCATTTACAAGTCAATTCATCAGTTACTCAAGTCACACAATTTTGGAAATCCGGTCCAGTCTGTTTTGGGTCTTCGGCAGAGGCATTAGTGGACCGAAGCCTGCCGAACACCTAAAATGAACTAAAACTAAGGCTCTGTCGGTGGACCGACCCACACTGTGAAATCTGGTGGTCGTCGGCAGAGGCATCGGTGGACCGAATTCTGTCGAATAGCAAAAATGGTCTATAAACTAGTCTCTGTCGGCAGAGGCGTCGGTGGACCGACATCTGCCGATCTGCACGATTCTTGGTTTTTCTGGGTCTGGCTTTTTTCGTGAGTTTCTAAATCCAATTTTTGGTATTCTAATACATTCAAAATAACTTGTAAACACATATTGACTTCCGAAAATACTTTTAAACTATTAGAACAATCAAAGCACATCATTGAAACCTACTTTTAATGAGGAATCAAAAATACATCATAGTCATGAAATCTGGAAATCACAAGCGTCCTTCCTAGTTTATGGAATACAAAACCTATATTAAAGACTTCAATAATCCTATGAGAACTAATTCAGATAAGGTATCTTACCTCGAACTAGATCTGAGCGCTAGTTTACCTTCTTCCTTCTTCTTTTTCTTCCGATTCCGAACCCAACCACGATCTCTACTATCACGAACCAAACTTAAAGATCTCATTGGAGTCCCTAAATTTAGTTTGTAACTTTCACCCCATATCCAGATGGGAGTGGATAAATGATATGTATCCAAAATCATTGATAAAGAAGGATACTTATGCAAGATTAAGTATGGAAAGTAATGTCATAAAAATAGTATCCATCCAATAACATCCTTCAAACAGAAAATAGCGGAAAGTAAAATAAAACTAGTCTCATGTTTAAATCAAATCCCTAAATATAGCCTAACAATGGCTAGTAATAAGCTTTGGCATGCAAGCCAACAAAACGAGTAAAATCCTTAAATATAGATCGTAATTAACTTCTTCAATAAAATCAGCAGGTTCATCAAAACAACAGTCCATGGCTTGGTCTCCATGATCCAAGTCCTCCTCATCTAATGTGCCTGAAATATGTTATGCTCGAAAGCGTCTGCTACACTTAGCTCAGTAAACAAATGAATCGAACATGGTTTATAATTTGAAGTAGGGCCAAGGCCACTCTTCAATGGTAATCAGTATAAGCAATGAATTATAAGAGTAAATATGTATATAATATGTGTTGAATGTGGAAGTATGAATGAGATATATACAAGACATGTAATATGATGCAATGCAAGTAATTAGTATGCTATAATATGCAATGTAATGGCTGGTTCAATTATTAATGCATGATGTGTACCTAACAAGTATAATCACCACGTGTAATTAAATAAACAAACCTAATATGCAATGCAGGTTGTTGTATAGCATTCGTTTGATGTATGTTTCACACCTGATCAAACACCTGGCTAAACAAGATAATATCATCCCCTAAATATACGGCCAGAATAGGGTTATTCCATGTGCACATCATAGTTTCTAGGACTTGCGACCTAGAGGTCCCAATTTCCTCACTTTATTTTCGATCATGGGGAAATATTTCCAGGGCTTCCCCAATGTGAAATGTTCCTTGTGAGTCATACATAAACAGATCTACTAACAAAATTTCACTCGGTCATCCATCTAACAAGACGGGCATTCGTCTAGCAAAACAAGAATCAAAATAGGTATATTGGGATAGCTAGTTCCTCACCTCCATAAATAATTATGCATAAGTCACCTCACCTACTGTGATTTCCAGATCACAACAATTTGCTTAAAGCCCTTAAAAATCCAGTTGTATGGATTTACATACAAAGGGTGTAGACCTATAGACCAAATCCATGGTCTTAAGGCATATGAGGTACACGTGATAGAGTGCACATTAACAAAGCATGAAATTGACGTGTACAATGTGTAATAAGTCTACCTAGCATGATGGACATGTTAAAAATACATCAAAGCAATCATATCATAATATCATGTTCCAACCAGCATGAAAAATATTCCAAATAGGGTATGCGTATTTGAAACATGCAAAATCAAGCATAACTAATATCATAATTGGTCTAATGAGATGAAAAAACACATGCTCACAAAATTACAATCAATTTGGATCAACTTAGCAATTTTTGGCGGGCCTTGGGGTCACCGGTGAGCTTTCAGCGAGTGCCCGACGCGTTTGTCAGCTCGCTGAGGGTTTCTGTGTGAATTTTTTGGGTTTCAGGGTTTTCGTCACAAGCTTGCCCTCGGTGCATTCTCGGCTCATCGAGAATCCGCTCGGCGTGAAAACTAAGGGAATAAAATTTTTCTGTTACGCTCGACGTGTTCACGATGCGTCAAGTAGGGTCTTGACGTGAAAACCATGGGGTCAATGGTCATAAGAAGATGCTCGGCGCATTCTCGGCTCACCGAGTGTTCTTCTGGGTTGGTTTGGCGCATGCTCGACTCACCGAGTACTCCTCGAACAGCAGTTTCTGTGCAGTTTTTCCAGGTTTCTGATCTATCTATAATTCAAATCAATTTTCTTCCTTAAGTAACCTTCCTTAACATTAATTTCTGAACAAAATCCAATTAAAATACTTAGGAAAACGTGAGTAAATAATTAGTAGTTAAATTAATTTGAAAACTTTTGAAAAATAATATAATTTTGAAACCTTACTTCATACAATTGAAAAATATACTTGAAACTCTACTTAAACCATAAAACAAGTTAAATTTGAATACTTACCTTGATGTTGCCGAGTTGGAGTAAAGAATTCACCTTTTCTCTTCTTCTTAGCTCCAAGGAATTATTATGATTTTCGAAATTCACCAAGGACACTTATTTATATGTTTTCAGCAAACTTCCCAGTTCTATTAGTTTTAGTATTTGAGTTTTAATCCTGTCCCTTTGTTGGGATGTATTAGATTCTAAGACATTTGATGAATTCCCAGCTCTCCTAGTTCAACTGTCCTTCTAAATTTAAATTTTTAGACTTCTAGCGAGTTACTAACTTCTACGGATGATTCTATTATTGTTTTTAATCCAAACCATTGATTGGAGTGTATTATGTCCTGCATGATCTAAACCATTCATTCTAACTTAAGAGGTTATGATTTTGTGTGCTGCAATTAATTTCATAATTGTACAACCCACCAATCACAATTAGTCAAAAGTCAAATAACATTGCTACTTACTAAAATTTCAAATTAACCCCTAATTTTTTGATATTTACACTTAAGTCCTATATTTAGTTTGGGTTATTACACTCTACCCTCCTTAAGACAATTTCGTCCTCGAAATTCGATTACCCTAACCAGAAAAGTTGAAGATACTTACGTTGAGTATAATTTTGTAATAATTTCAATTCTTGCTGAATTCAGATGGTACCTTCGTTTTCTTTCTCCTTTTGTTGTCCTATGATGTAGACCCTTCCTTGTTGAGCTTGTTGCTGTTGTACTAGTTCTGATTTTGTTGGTAGTGGAGTTTAGGTATGTCTATTTGTTGTCCTTGTGATGAATTCGGTTGAGGCTCCTTTGGTAATCGGTCATCTCTTTGGTGATGTCCAAGTCTTCCGCAATTGAAGCACTTTACGTTCCTAGTATCAAGGTTTGAAGTGTTCATTGATTCTAATGTACTTCGCCTCTTTTGAAAATCCTCCCAATTGTGGTAGTTTCTGAAATGTTCAGCCCTTGCATTGTTCCTTTCCTTCTTTAGGTCTCGAATCCTATGGAACTCTTGTATATATATTTTTTTACCCTACGAGCACAATCCACTACTTCATGATACTTAGTGAATTCTCGCACGGTTAACCTACTCCTAATGATGTACTTAAACCCACTCTCAAATTTGAACGCCTTCTTTTCCTCTTCATCTACTGCATAAGTGGAAAATTGTGATAATTCTGTGAACTTTGCTACATACTCTGGTTCGGTCATCGATCCTTGCTCCAGTTTCATGAATTCCAGCTCCTTTTCCTTTCTAATAGTTTTAGGAAAATACTCTAAGTAAAATCTCACCTTAAATTCGTTCCAAGTTTGTCACGACCCAAACCCATTAGACCACTAGGGCCCAGTGGGGTCTAGATTGTGAGCTTCACTTCCTCGGAAGGAGAGTGGTAGTTGATCCAAAGCAATAGCAAGAATGAATAAATTTCATTCACATGAGAAAATAAAAGAGTTATATAGATAACTACATCGATGTACAGTGTAAGAAATCAAAATACAGTTCTAGGTCATAAATCAGATCATATCATGAAAATACTATCCTAAGTATTTTCCAAAAAGAATCAAATCCAAAATATATCAGAGTATTTACAAAAAGATGTTTAACCAATACAAGAAAAATCACTGCTGCGAGTAGAACTCGTCTTTTTCTTCGTGCAACTCTTCTCCAGAAAAGCTCTCGTCAGCGATGGCTCCTTCTAAGTTTCCTGAAAGGTTGCTAAAGAGCACGAGCTATAAAACCACTAAGAAATAAATTCAGGAATGCATAAGGTAAATCCTAGAGTCTAAACAATTACAATAGTCCATGCTCAAGCAATAAAGTAAACACAACAAATGCAATGAATGAGATAGAATAATTTATAATGCAATGCTGTGCGCCTATGTTATAGAAATCACCAAGGTGATCTAGCAAACAATCTAAATATGCTGTGCAAATGCAAACTCTGGTAGAGTGTCAATGTGGCATGTTTCCTCCCGATCCAGCCTCTATTCAGCGTGTCCCAGCAACTTGAATTCGCCCCAAGGTTTCTAGCAACCTGAAATCATCCTCTCGTCGTAACTGTCCAAGGAATAGGGCTATGCTTTGTGTAGAGCATAGTTTTAAGGGTTTTCAACCTAGTAGGCACAATCCCCCCAGTTATTTTTGATCAGTGGAACGTAGACCGAGACTTGCAACCACCTACAGTATCCCTCAAGAAAACATGACACTTGACTAATCTATAGAGGTCTATCTCTGATCCTTAGGTCTAATACCCCTAGGCAAAGGAGAGTGTGTTGGGTTAGCTACTCCCTCAACTCAGTCTTGCCAGTCTCCTCACTAGATGTGGATACACATCACTCTCATTTCAATCCTCGAGACGCAACTGTGAGGTATCGGGTTACAAGGTCATACTCTTCGACCACTATGGTCTAGAGTCCATGAAGTGTTGTGAAGTGGTACACATTAATTAAACATACATCTTATAGTGTAAAAGGGTGAAATATAATAATGTAGAGCATTCATTTCACGTATCTCCTTGTAACTCCATATAGTATTCCACTTGTTCAAGATTTTCAAGATATCATCTCTACTATCATTCATACATGTGAGCATATAACATAATTTCAAATCACAATGTATGCTAATATGTATCACCTGACAAACATCAAAATGTTACTTTAAATAGTTAGGTTCGGCGGGGTCCTTGGCAAGGTCTTCGACACACCAAAACCCCCTCGGCGACCCCTTCGGTGCACTGAATCTTGTCTCGACGACCATTCAGCGAACCTCTCTGAGATTCGGCGATAAAACCAGGTGCTCATCTCTCGACAACCTCTTCGGTGAAACTCTCGGAGCACCGAGGTCCATTTCGGCACACTGAACTAGTACTCGGTGACCTGTTGGACACGCCGAGAAGTCCGCCATTCGCTCAGAAAATGTTCGGCGACGTGTTCGGCGTGCCGAGAAGGCCGCTGAATGTCCTGAACAAGCCAAATTTTAGGCATTTTCTCTTGAAATCGAGCTCTCTCAACACACCAACACATAGAAGTGAACATATGTATATTTCAAGCAAGAAAACACACTAACAACTACAATCTAACATTCAATCCATACCAATCACATTCAACTAAAAACATAAGCAAGAATTATATGCAAATGTAAAGGAAACTAAGATTCACCTAATTACATTCATGAATTTATACCTACCTAAATAAAATCAAACAAGAATCCAAAAGAAAATCAATACATGGAAGCTTCCTTCTTCTCCAAGTCTCCAAACCAAGAACCAAACAAGACAAAACCAAACAATGATTTTCTCTCAATCTTCCCATGCAAGTTACCCATGCCAAGTGGCATGATCCAGGCCATCCAAGAATAAATACTCAATCCCAGCCCTTAAAGTTTAACCACTAACATCCAAGCCATTCAAAAATAACAACTCAATCTAAACCATACACCTCATCCAAAAATTTAAACTACAACAATGCCATTAGCTCAAAACATCAAGGTTAAACTACTGTGCACCACACAAGGACCACAAAATCATCACAAGCACAATCGCATGGTCGGATCTAATCCGATTGGTGATCAAATCGGAGGATAGAGTCACGACAAGGAATAAAATATAATTAAAAAATCAAAAGGTGGTTTAGGCTGTTAAAAAGTTTGAATTGGTGCTATCTCCAAGTCAACTTTCCACCATCGTCTTGCTTCTTCTTCTAGCATGAATGCAACAAATCAATCCATCTCCTTATCATCCACTTCCATAGCTTCAAAGATGTGTTCCAAAGAATCTACCCATGCTTGTGCTTCCATTGGATCGATTGTTCCTTTGAAAACAGTAGGTTCAAGCTTCTTGAATTTCTCAATGCTACGAGTATTCCGTTGTGCTTCGGACTACTGTGGCATACTCCCCATTCTAGCTTGTTGTTGTTCCATCATGTTGGCCATATGTCCCATCGCTTGATAGATTCCAGCAATTTGTCGGGTTTTGACTGTCATCATTACTTACCGTTGGTACGCTTGTATCTACACTAACACCTCTTCTTTTACCGACCATTATAATAGTAATCTACTAAGCACCTTGAGAAAGAGAAGACAACATTCAATTTGTTACGAAATAATATTCTAAGTTGTTAATTTTTCATACTGCACACAAAAAACTTTTGAAACATCAAAACCTTGAAGACTTTGAAATATCTGCAATCAAAAACTTTTGGAATCTGATTAAAAACATAAAACTTAGGCTCTGATACTACTATTGTCAGGATCCAAACTTAAAGACCTCATTAGAGTCCTTAAATTTAGTTTGTAACTCTCATCCCATATCCAGATGGGAGTGGATAAACGATATGTAACCAACATCATTGATTAAGAAGGATACCTATATAAGATTAAGTATGGAAAGTAATTTTATAAAAATCATATCCATCACATAACATCCTTCAAACAGAAAACATCAGAAAGTAAAATAAAATTAGTCTCATATTTAAATCAAATCCCTAAATATAGCCTAACAATGGCTAGTAATAAGCCTTGGCATGCAAGCCAGCAAAATGAGTAAAATCCCTAAATATAGATCCTAATTAACTTCTTCGAAAAAATCAGAAGGTTCATCAAAACAACAGTCCACGGCTTGGTCTCCATGATCCAAGTCCTCCTTATTTAATGTGCCTGAAATATGTTGTGCTCGAAAGCGTTAGCTACACTTAGCTCAGTAAATAAACAAATCGAACATGGTTTATATTTTGACGTAGGGCCAAGGCCACTCTTCAATGGTAATCAGTATAAGCAATGAATTTTAAGTCATTATATATATAATATGTGTTGAATGTGCAAGTATGAATGAGATATATACAAGACATGTAATCTAATGCAATGCAAGTGATTAGTATGCTATAATATGCAATGTAATGACCGATTCAATTATTGATGCATGATGTGCACCTAACAAGTATAATCACCATGTGTGATTTAACAAACAAACCTAATATGCAATGCAGGTTGTTGTATAGCATTCGTTTGATGTATGTTTCACACCTGGTCAAACCCCTGGATAAACAAGATAATATCATCCCCCGAATACACGACCATAATAAGGGGTTATTCCATGTGTGCATCATAGTTTCTAGGACTTGCGACCTAGAGGTCCCAATTTTCTCACTTAATTTCTGATCATTGGAAAAAATCCTAGGGCTTCACCAATTTGAAATGTTCCTTGTGTGTCATACATAAACAGATCTACTAACAAAATGTTTCTCAATCATCCATCCAAAAAGACGGCATTCGTCTCGCAAGACAAGAATCAAAATAGGTATATTTGGATAGCTAGTCACTCAACTCCATAAATAATTATGCATGTCTCCTCACCCACTGTGATTTCTACATGACAACAATCTCCTTAAAGTCCTTAAAAATCCAGTTGTATGGATTTACATGCAAAGGATGTAGACATATAGAACAAATCCATGGTCTTAAGGCATATGAGGTGCAAGTGATAGAGTGTACATTAACTAAGCATGCAATTGATGTGTACAATGTGTAATAAGTCACCTAGCATGGTGGACATGCTAAAAATACATAAAAGCAATCATATCGAAATATCATGTTCCAACTAGTATGAAAAATAGTCCAAATAGGGTATAAGTATTTGAAACATGCAAAATCAAGCATAACTAACATCAAAATTGGTCTAATGAGATCAAAATACACATGCTCACAAAATTACAATCAATTTGGATCAACTTAGCAATTTTTGGCCCACCTTTGGGTCGCTAGTGAGCTTTCGACGAGTGCTTGGGTTTATGTGTGAAGTTTCTAGGTTTCAGGGTTTTTTTTCTCAAGCTTGGGCTCGGCTCATCGAGAATCCTCTCGGCGTGAAAACCAGGGGCATAAAAACTTGTCTGTTACGCTCGGCGTGCTCACGGCGCGTCGAGTAGGGTCTCGTTGTGAAAACCAGGGGGTCAGTGGTCACAAGAGGACGCTTGGCGCGTTCTCGGCTCACCGAGTGTTCTTCTGGCTTGGTTCGGCGCATCCACGGCTCGCGAGTACTCGCCGAACAATAGTTTTTGGGCAGTTTTTCTAGAATTCTGATCTATCTATAATTCAAATCAATTTTCTTCCTTAAGTAACCTTCCTTAGTATTAATTTCCGAACAAAACCCAATTAAAATACTTAGGAAAACATGAGTAAATAATTATTAGTTAACTTATTTTGGAAACTTTTGAAAACTAATGTAATTTTGAAAACTTATTCATACGATTGAAAAATAAACTTGAAACTTAACTTAAACAATAAAACAAGTTAAATTCGAATACTTATTTGATGTTGCTGAATTGGAGTATAGAATTCACCTCTCCTCTTCTTCTTCCTCTTCTTCTTAGCTCCAAGGAATTATTTTGATTTTCAAAATTCACCAGGGACACTTATTTATACGTTTTCAGCAAACTTCCTAGTTCTATTAGTATTAGTATTTGAGTTTTAATCCGTTCCCTTTATTAGGGTGTATTAGATTCTAAGCCATTAGATGAATTCCCAGCTCTCCTAGTTTAGCTATGTTTCTATGTTTAAATTTTTAGAGTTCTAGTGAGTTACAATTTCTATGGAAGCGTCTGTTACTGTTTGTACTCCTAACCACTGATTGGAGAGTATTAGGTCCTGCAAGATCTAAACCATTCATTCTAACTTAAGAGGTTATGATTGTGTGTGTTTCACTTAGTTTCCTAATTGTACAACCCACCAATCACAATCAGTCAAAAGTCAAATACCATGGCTACTTACTAAATTTCAAATTAACCCCTAATTTTTTGGTATTTATACCTAGGTCCTATATTTGGTTTGGGTTATTACATCTACTCTCTTTCTTTTCTCTTCCTCTTCCAGCAGACCCAGCCACTCTCTCTTCACTTTCTTTCTTTTCTCTAAACCAAAACCCTAATCCTCCCTACCTGCTTCTTGCTATCCACATTCTCTCCTAAGCTCTAATTCTTATAGCCAACCAAATCCCTTCCTTTCTAACACCACACGTCCCTTTCCTTCTGTAATTAGAAGCCTCCTATTTTCCCTCCAAAGATAATCTCTACTAATTCTAATTATTCCTTCTTAATTATCTAACCTAATTAGAAGCCTTCTAGAAGAGTATCTATTCAATTATCTTAATTCCTAATTCAATTCTCACACGTTCCACACCAATTCCAGCTCATTTAGTTTAGTTTAATTACTTTAAACTCCCCACAACTCCTATTAATTACAATTTAGCCCCAATATTTGTACGTAATTAGACCTACTCCAATTCTGCATATTATAACTTGTTCAATTTATTTAGCACCATTAAACAGTCACATTTTTATTATTAATATCAAGATCTGGGCAACTACATACTTCCCCTCTTTTAGGAATTTCGTCCCCGAAATTATGCATGCTAGGTTTCTAAAATCCCCAATCCTACAGCTGTTATGCTTTGATCAAGTCATTCTTAACATGATAAACTCAAACATGCAATAAACAACAGCTCATGTTATTCATAAATTTCAGCAAACAATTCAAGTTATATACATGCCACAAAGTCAAGTGATTCCTAGGTTTACATGTTTCTATGTTCTTTCCTAGGTCTCATCAAACATAAGGGTCTCTAGATCAATCATAACATGTAATCACAACAAGTAATCATGCAAATAACAAATAATCATGCTATGCACTCAACATACAATTGTAAATAAGTGATTCCTAGTTTTCACCTCTACGTTATCAACTCCTTAGGAAACTTAACCTAGAGATCTGATACCAATTTGTCACACCCCGGATCCCGATACCTGAATCCCTAGGTGGGTGGCACGGATCACGAGGTGAGACCTTTGGGGTTCCCAACCATAGAACGCGGCTAGCAACAACAACTAGTAATAAAAGTCTACTATTTTCTTTAATTAAAATTAAATCAGAGTGTGGAAGACAACATACATAAATCGAACCTGGCTTCAGAAGAGCGTACAACTCTTAAATCCATAACTCAAAAACAACCCTATTACATGGTTCTACTAATAAAACAGTAAATAATAAAATCCAAGCAAGCTTCTCATCCACGTCCAACCTGTAATCCACTCTAACCTGCAACATGAAACGTTGCAGTGAGCTTGGAATGCCCATAGAAGATACAGTTCCGATAACCATCCTCATAGAACACGTTAGTCCAATCAGCATACAACATCATGGTAATCATCATACAATCACATACTATCACACTATCATGTGAACTCCTAACATTGTAATCATATTCCATCATAGCTACTATATCATGTTAATTCATCATCATGGCATCAACGTAATCATAGATTTGATTGAAAGTAAATAACAGTCCATAAGCACATACCCCATCATATCATATCAGCAAATCTATAACATCAACAATTAACCATGTATAACAATATTCACAAATCTAGTGCCAACTAGTGAACAAAAATAATGAGTCTATAACTACCATATCAGTAGCATCAACAAATCAAATCTACATCACTCCCTAATGCCAACAAGTGAACAACCATCATATAAACAATGTCAACAAGACAACAATCACATGTTCCACAATATCCACAAGACAACACATACCACTCCGGGTGATCAGCCAGTTTCCAAGTTACCTTGGCATCCACTCTAACACAGCTGGACGAGACTCTCTTATCAAGCAATATCAATTGCATGGTATTCACTTTAATACAGTTGAATACTGACTCTCTTAATCACATGTTGGGCAACATGGTTCCGTAGAACTTTCAACCTACCCGAACTCAATTCCCGTAGCTATTTCTGAAACCTTTATGGGCATCCACACCCAAAGATGGTCCACCCCTAACCATTTTTGGGAATCTAGACCCAAGGATTGGTCACCCCTAACCATTTTTGCGAATCTCTACCCAAGGATTGGTCACCCCTAACCTTTTTGGGAATATACACCCAAGGACGGTTACCCTCAACATTAAATTACCTTTTAGGGAATATACGCCCAAGGACGGTTACCCTTAACAATGAATTACCCTTTAGGGAATATACACCCAAGGAGGTCTTGCGTAAAGACGAGTCCCTCAACAACAAGTTCCAATTGCCCGGTTGACCGGACCAACCATAAAAAACTAGTAGGATTGCCGGTGATAAGGTTCTTCGGAAGCTGTCCGGGGCCCATACACCCGAAAAATCCTTAGAACCACTCACAAGTATCCTTTCCACAATCAGTCGGATATCTAGTGATAACTTCCATCGGAAGCTGTCAAGGCTCCCATTCACCCAAGCAATTCTTAGTAGGCCATCACATGTAGTGACCCTGATCCTACCGTTTAATTTAATTATTAAATGATAGTTAATGATAGTTAATCCTAATTAAAGCCTTACGATTTAATTGATATATATGGGGGCTGGATTGGACCAATGTGTAAATATGATAAGCTAAAGATTTAATTGTGTTATTTTGTGAATTAGGTTTACTGGGCTTGGATCAAACACAACACAATTAATTGGACACAAGTGGGCTGGCCGAATAAGCCCAATGGACAAGGTAAGGGTATTATAGACTTTTCAATTCAATTTGAATTAGAGAGAGGGAGTTAATGAGTTCCCCCACTACCACATGTAATGAACTAAAGAGAGAGAAAGTGTGCTTCATACGATCAAGGAAGAGATGGAAAAAGGGTTTGCAGAGATCTGGTTTTTGGAAGAAGAAGAAGAAGAAGATGAAGGAAAAGATCCGGATGATTCGTGTTGCTGTAATAGACCTAGATCAACTCTACACAAACGAGGTAGGGATTCTGGTGTTTTTACGGTATTTGATTTTATGTATTACCTCGATGCTATAAATATAGTTGGTTGTGTATTTTGGCATGTGAGCATGATTAGATCTAGGATTTATATGAACTAGAAAGTCATGATGTTTGATCTCCATGTTCACTTGTGATGCTATGTCCATTTGTATTCATGAGTTCTTAAGAATATTATTATGTGTTCATAATCCATGATTTATTTACTTTCTAGATCCATGAAAATGATCTAGTTTGTGTATATGTTATTGAGATTTATGTATAGGTCTAGAGATTGTTTTTTGTGTGATTAAAAACTTCGAAATTAATAGGTTTGATTAGAGGTACGAGACCCTAGTAAAAAACCCAGATTTTGGCTTAAATTGCACTTTCGGCAGCAGCCTCGGAAGCTACCGATTTAGATACCGAAAACCATAAAAAAGTGTGTACTCTTGGGACATTCTATCGAGCTTCAGTACTAGTGCTACCGAGACTCTCAGTAGGTAATTCGGCAGCTACTGAGTAGCTACCGAAATTGGTGAAAATGACTTGCTCTCGGCAAGGCTACCGAGCTTCGGCAACTGTGCTACCGAAGTCCAAATGACTTCAAAATTTGTGAGGGTGATCCACATTGGGTTGTGCACATGCCTGTATGAATGGTTTGTGTGTAAAAGGTCTAGATTTTCATGAATTATAGAAAGTGTAAGCGAAGGTCCACAACCTAAGATTATCGGACTGAATGAATGGCATATAAGGTGTTATCAACTCAAAGGCTTGGGATGTGGTCTTAAGACCTCAATATGATATTAGTATGGATAGAATGGGTCATGTAGGACTAGATTGGGTGATTAGTGTTTCTAGCTTCCGATGTTGACCTAAGTTGGGCTTGGGTTGACTTCTGTATAACTTAGGTGTGAATTTGGTAAAGTTGACTTGTATTTGAATGATTGTTTGAGGGTACTGTGAGTATCCAAAACTGTGATTGTGTTTATGTTGTGAATGACTTGAGTTGTGTTATGGATAGGTGAGCTTCCATCGTGGATGAAAGTCCCTAAAAGTAAGAATATGGATAGGTGAGCTTCCACTGTGGGTGAAAGTCCCTAAAGGCAATGCATAGTACAGGTGTATTCCACCAGGGGTGAAAGTCCCTAAAGGAAGGTCTAGTTACAGGTGTGCTTCCACTGTGGGTGTAAGTCCCTAAACAGAATGTGAGTATACTAGTGTATTCCACTGTGAGTGCAAGTCTCCAGAGGAATAAGAATGGTGGCTTTCCTCCATGGGTGCAAGTCCCTAAAAGAAGGGTTACTAAGATTGTTGTATTCCACCCTGAGTGCAAGCCTCTAAAGGAATAAGAATGGTGACTTTTCTCCATGGGTACAAGTCCCTAAAAGAAAGGGTTACTGATACAGGTGTGTTTCCACCGTGGGTTCAAGTCCCTAAAGGAATGGGCAGGTGTCTTCCTCCGTGGGTGAAAGTCCCTAAAAGTATGGCGTGTTACTGGTGTATTCCACCGTGAGTGAAAGCCAATAAAGGAATAAGAATGGTGGCTTCCTTCGTGGGTGCAAGTCCCTAAAAGGATGGGTCATTTGGTCGTGAGTTGGAATGAGCACGTGAGTGGGCTAGGCCTGGTGATACCTTGCATTACATTGCATCTCATTTCACTCCATGCTTGCATCATACCTTGCATTGCACTGCATTGTATTTGATTTGACTGTGATGCATGTACATTATGACTTCTTGATTGTGAATGAATGTGATTGGGTTGCATTGGTCGTAGTAAGGTGGGACCTTGTGGTTACTGGTGTATTTCCACCGTGGGTGCAAGGCCCAAAAGGAAAGGATTGGACAGGTGTATTTCCACCGTGGGCGAAAGTCCCTAATGGAAAAGATTGTACATGTGTCTTCCTCCGTGGGTGAAAGTCCCTAAAAAAATGGTGATGCGTGTTGCTTGTGATCATAGTGAGACTATGTGTTGATTTGTGTTCGCTTATGTTCATAAGGGTGTGTTTCCACCGTGGGTGTAAGTCCCTAAAGGAATGATACATGAGACTTCCTCCATGGGTGCAAGTACCTAAAGGAATGGTTATCTGCTAGATATGTGATATGTATTTATTTGGTTAATTGGCCGTAGCATGGTAGGACCAGGTGGTGCTTATTGTGAGGCACAGTTAGACTATGTAATTTTTGTGTAGCATAGTGGGACCATGTGTACATTGTGTGATTGTTTGTTTGGAACATGGTGAAACCATGTGGAATCTGCTTGAACATGATGGGATCATGTGAGTAATCTTAACATAGTGGGACTATAGGGATTATGATCTATTGATGACTACGATTTGATATGTTGTGGTTTCCATGTGAACTGCAATGTTACATGACATCTGTTATGTTCATGCTAGTATATGATATGTAGTATGATGACATGATAATACACATATGACTGTGATAGTATGTGCTCAGTGGAATGCATGAAATGAAGTGTGTTGATTTACATGCATAAAAGTAAGTACTGTAGACTCATAGGATTTCTCTACTAGGCTTCGGCTGATCTTTATCTCTACAGGTCCTGTTGTCTGATCTGGACTGGCTGAAGAGGTGACTTGGCGTTAAGACACTGTTTCTTTTGAGATGCTTACTATGAGACTTATTACTTTACTTTATTTTATTTCATTTACTTTGGTTTGACCCCATGGAGGGCGAATTTGTAATAGAGATCTTATGGATTTTATTACTCTTTATTTGTGGGTTCATTGCTCGACATGTTTGGTTGTGCAATGGTTTTAATTTTCTTAGACTTCCACTGGTAATTATTCTCTTGAGACTCTGATTCAACCAGGTAAGGGTTGATGTGATGATGGTTTATCCGTATCCATGTGGTGGGCCCGAAGGTCGGTTCCTTGGAATCCTCGAGATTTCATATCTCGGATTTGGAGTGCGACATCACAAGAATCCTTTCCATGGCATACATCCACAATCAACAATAATCTTTTAGTGCATCACATATTAATCATTGTCCACATTCATTCTACAAGTCAATTGATCAGTTACTCAAGCCAAACAATTATGGAAAACCAGTCTGGTCTGTGTTGGGTCTTTGGTAGAGGCATCGGTGGACCGAAGTCTGCCGAACACCTAAAATGAACTAAAACTAAGTCTCTGTCGGTGGAGTGGTCGATAGACCGACCCTTACTGTGAAATCTGGTGGTCATCCGTAGAGGCATTGGTGGACCGAAGCTTGCCGAATGGTAAAAATGGTCTATAAACTAGTCTCTATCGGTAGAGGCGTCAGTGGATCGACGTCTGCCGATCTGTGCGATTATGGGTTTTTCTGGGTTTTTTTGTGAGCTTTTAAATGCAATTCTAGGCATTCTAATACATTCAAAATCACTTGTAAACACATATAGACTTTCGAAAACACTTTTAAACAATATTAGAACATTGAAAACACATCATTCAAACCTATTTTAATGAGGAATCAAACATACATCATAATCATGAAATCTAGAAATCACGAGCGTTCTTCCTAGTTTATAGTATACAAAACCTATATTAAAGACTTTAGTAATCCCATGAGAACTTATTCAGATAAGGTATCTTTCCTCAAACTAGATCTGGGCGCTAGTCTACCTTATTCCTTCTTCTTCTTCCGATTCTGAACCGAACCACGATCTCTACTCTCTTTCTTTTCTCTTCCTCTTCTAGCCAACCCAACCATTCTCTCCCTTTTCTCTCTTTACTTTATTTATTTTCTCTCAACCAAAGCCCTAATCCTCCTTACCTTCTTTTTGCTATCCATGTTCTCTCCTAACCTCTCCTTCTTATAGCCAACCAAATCCCTTCCTTTCTAACTCCACACGTCCCTTTCCTTTTGTAATTAGAAGCCTCCTATTTTCCCTCCAAAGATAAGCTCTATTATTTCTAATTCTTTCTTATTAGTTATCAAACCTAATTAGAAACCTTCTAGAGGAGTATCTATTTAATTATCTTAATTCGTAATTCAAGTCTCACACGTTCCACACCAATTCCAGCTCATTTAGTTTAGTTTAATTACTTTAAACTCCCCCACAACTCATATTAATTACAATTTAGCCCCAATTCTTCTACGTAATTAAATCTAGTCCAATTCTGCATATTATAACTTATTCAATTTATTTAGTTCCATTAAACAGTCATATATTTATTATTATTATCCGGATCTGGGTCACTACAATTACACACTAAACATCACTTCACTCACCACACATTTGGTATATCTTGAATCTCTTTGGAAATGGAATAATGTTTATGGGATGGAATGGTTATGTACCAAGTATGAAGTTACATCATGATGATGTATTATGACATGACAGGGTCTTGGACATTGATTATGATACTTGTTACACTTAGTGGTAATTATGAGATTGGGAAATGTTGTTTACTTAAATGTAAGATGTGTGTAAAAGACTATAAGCATGATAAGGATATTGTGATTGGATTACTAACGTGAATTGTTGTTTAAACTTGCATGAAAGAATTGTTTTGTTATATAACTATGAAAGTATTTATTGTATTGCTATCGAGTTTTCCTATTGAGCTCCCAAGCTCATTCCTATTGATGTAACAAGTGCACACCTCAATTGATGTGGACTTGTTGGATGGACTCTGGAGTGTAGTTTGTTTATAAAGCTATGTTTTATTTTACGCTTTTGACCCCTTGTGGGGTATGTGGTTGTAATCATTTAATAGTTGCTGGTACTTTAAACTTTCTAGGAGATTTCGTATTGGTAAGGTTTTAATTTTATCAGACTTCCGCTGGTTTGTATAGTATGCTCTGTGTAACCATGATATTGATATTGGTTTAGAATGTGATTGGTTTGGCTGCCGCATCCTTTGATTGGATTTGAAGGTCAATTCCTTTCAAATACTCAAGATTCCATATCTTGGATTTGGGGGCGTGAAAGATTGGTATCAAAGCTCTAGGTTTTTGGTTACCTTGGGTGAAGAGGGTAGTAGAAAAAGGGGTATAGTGAAATACTAGGATGTGAACATAGAAACATGTTAACCTAGGATCAACATTTGTGTATTTTGTGAAGTGTGCTACCTATAAAAGATATGGTATGGTATGCTTATTGCCTATGTATGAGGGTATTTGTATACATATGTATCTACATAGAAATGTTGTGTGTCATACTTAGAGACTTGTTACATGTGTGTAGATGGCTGAAGGTAGGAGAAACTAAGCAATAGGTGAGGGTTCATCTGGAGGGGATGTTGATCCTCAATTGACCGGGATTTATCAAGTGTTGGGAGATTTGGCTGCATCTCTTCAAAGGGAACAAATGATGAGGCAACCCCAAGTAGTTCCTAGAAATGGAAGAGGGATGTCCTGGTTAGAAAAATATAAGAAGCTGGCACCACCATATTTTGGTGGAAGAGGAGATTTGATGTGGGATTAGGAGTGGATACAGAAGCTTGAAAAGATGTTCCGAGCCTTGGAATATCCGGTTGATCAGAAGGTTCACTTGGCCGCGTTTATGCTGAAGAAGAAAGCCTATCATTGGTGAGAAATGGTTGAAAGAGCTCAGGGGGAAGTGAATGACTGGGATGAATTCAAGAGTCAATTCTACGAGACCTATCTTCCAAGCAGTATCAAGAGGTCTAGGGCCGTAGAGTTGCTTAAACTTGAGCAAGGTTGTCAGACTGTGGGTCAGTATGAAGGCCAATTTGCACTGCTCTCTCGTTTCGTACCTCACATGGCGGCTCTAGAGGAGGATAAGGCTGTGAAATTGGAGGAAAGAATGAGGACAGACATTGGGTTTAAAGTGGTTACATTGGGATTTAAGACTTATCCCCAAGTCCTTGATTGTGCCCGTAGAGTGGAGAGGGACACTGATCTAAATGCCTTGAAGAAGGATGTTTTCTAGGGTGATAGAGGGAGGTTCTAGGCCCAACTATAGAGAGGAGAGAAGAGAATCAGAACTGATGATTTTTTGAGAACAGTTGTGGCTAAACCAGCTGCTATAGTTGGAGCTCCTATTGGTACCTTGTATTTGCAACAACGACCACTTCCACCTACTTCAACTACGAAAGGTATGGGCATACCAAGAAGGATTGTCGTGAGAGGATTAGAGTCGAGGGGCAAGGACATGGAATGGACCATCAACCACCGCCTCGAGGGCAAGTTCATGCCTTGACTGATGGGACTATCCTAGGAGATGAGGATGCCACTAATGCAGTAGTGGAAGGTACACTTACAATCTTTCATACTCATGCAAACGTATTGTTTGATTCGGGTGCCACACACTCATTCATATCGACAAAGTTTATGCATGCTTTGGGTATTAGACCATCTACTATGATGAACCCTTATGTATAGAAAACCCAATTGGGGGAACAGTCAAACTTAGCCAAATCTATTTAGATTGTGTTGTAAGGGTGGGAAACGTGAACTTTGAAGTTGATTTAGTGGAGTTAGCTATGTCGAACATTGACATCATCTTAGGCATGGATTCTCTAGATGCCTATCATGCTAAGGTAGATTGTTTTGGGAAAGAAGTTACTTTTGAAATTCCTGTAGGTGAAAACATAAAAGTCCGGGGAAGTCTAAGGATAAGTATCAAGCTAGATTCTTATGCTTATTAGAGGAAGGTAAGGAAGAGTCATTAGAGGAAATTCCTATAGTGAAATACTTTGCTCAAGTATTCCAGGAGATATCGGGACTACCACCTTTAAGGAGGTAGAGTTTTGTATCGAGTTAAAGCCAGGCACTAGTCCCATATCACTAGCTACTTATCGTATGGCTCCAGTGGAATTGAAGAAACTCAAGGAACAACTTGATGGGCTGATGAAGATGAAGTTTATTAGATCAAGTGTTTCGCCGTGCGGAGCACCAGTGATCTTTGTGAAAAAGAAGGATGGATCTATGAGGTTGTGTATTGACTATAGACAACTGAATAGAGTCACTATCAATAATAAATACCCTTTACCCAGAATTGATGAACTTTCGATCAACTTAGAGGAGCCAAATATTTTTCTAAGATCGATATGAGATCGGGATACCACCAATTGAGGATAAAGGAGAATGATATTTAGAAGACAGCATTCAGGACGTGGTTTGGTCACTACGAGTTTGTAGTCATGCCATTTGGCTTGACTAATGCTCCAGCTGCCTTTATGAATATGATGCACAGGGTATTCAGGCCATACTTGAATATTTTATGGAAATATTTGTTGATGATATGTTAATTTATTACAAGACTAAGGAAGAGCATAAAGAACATTTGAGTGTAGCTTTGGGGACACTTCTAGAATGCCAATTGTATGCCCAACATAGTAAGTGTGACTTTTGAAAGGAGGATGTCAAATTTTTAGGGCACATAGTGTCACGCCCCAAATACAAGATATAGGATCTCGAGGATTCCAAAGAACTGACCTTCGGATCCACAACGTGGAAATTGATAACCAACCACATAATGAACCCAATCCTGGTTGAATTAGAGTCTCAACAAAATATAATCAACAGTGGAAGTCTCATAAATAAAACCATAGCTCAACTCAAAGTATGTCAAACTAACAACCCATAATGTAAAGTAATCTAAATCTCTATTACAAATTCTGCCCACCAGGGGTCAAACCAAAGTAAATAAAAACTGAATAAAGTAAAGTAGTCTCTAAAACAAAACATCTCAACACAAGCATCCTTTCCAGCCAGGATCAAACGAACTGATTATCTGTAGAGATAAGGGTGAACCGAAGCTTAGTAGAGAAAGGCAACGTAACTACAATATCTACTTTTATGCATGCATAACAATAAACTTGATTCATGCATTTCAATTCATCATATCATATCATAGTCATATGTGTGTTAAACATATCATCATACTAAATCTCACATAATAGTATGTATATCACAGTCATCATATGAAATCTCTATTCACACGGAAACCATAGAATATCATATCATAACAAGTCAAGAATTCACCAATCCCATAGTCCCACTATGTCAATGCTATCCACATGATCCCATCATGTCTAAACAGAATCTACAGGGTCCCACCATGTTCCAAAACAGAACATCTTACACATGGTCCCACCATGCAACACAACAACAAATATCATATAAATCACATAGTCTCAGTATGTTTACAAACAAACACCACATGGTCTCACCATGCTACGACCAATCAATCACATGGTCCCACCATGCTACGACCAACAACTACAAGTCCCACCTTGCTATGACCAATGTGACCCAATCCCAATCACAATCAATTCAAGCAAGTCACAATGATAATGCACCACAAACAACTCAAACACATGTGCAATGCAATGCAAGTGTATGATGCAATCATGAAGTGAGATGAAGTGCAATGCAATGTAGGGTGTAATCAGGCTTAGCCCAATCACGTGCTCAATCCAACTCACGACCATACAACCCATCCTTTAGGGGCTTGCACTCACGGTAGAAGGCACAATTCCAATTCCATAAGAGACTTTCACTCAAGGTGGAATATACCAGTAATATGCCCATCTTTTAGGGACTTTCACCCACAAAGGAAGCTACCTGTACCATTCCTTTAGGAACTTACACCCACGGTGAAAACACACCTGTATTAGTAACTCATTCTTTTAGGGACTTGCACCAACGGAGGAAAGCCATCATTCTTATTCCTTAGGAGACTTGCACTCACGGTGGAATACATCAGTATTGTAACGACCCAAACCAGATTTTTCCAATTTTCTTAATTTTCCAGTCCAAGCATCACCTTCACCTCGTATTTCTATGAGAGTGGCAACACAATTAAATCAAAAGCGGAAGTCCTGAGCTGTTCTAGTAAGATATAAGTAACTAATATACCTAGAATAAAGATTCTAGCAGTCTAAGTATCAAAGACTAATTCCAAACTAATCTTACGTACATCAAGCAGAGTGCGCTACCCAATCCATGACAGCTCCCTTAAAGAACATCTAGCTCCTGAGATCTGAAAAGAGATAATATAAACAACATGAGTAAACCTAAATTAATATGTATTCACTC
>JAUPMG010122838.1:0-11707 GCA_031762675.1 Pachysandra terminalis | reverse complement strand
CCTAGTACACATTGGAGTGTGCACAAGGATGCACACCCCATTGTGCAAAGATGCACACTCCAATGTGTACAAGGATGCACAACCCAGTGTGCATCCAGTGTACAAGGATGCACACCCCAGTGTGCACAAGGATGTACACCCCAGTGTGCAAGGATGAACATGCACACTCTAGTGTACAAGGATGCACACCCCAGTGTGCAAGGATGCACACTCTAGTGTGCACAAGGATGAACACCCCAGTGTGCAAGGATGCACACTCCAATGTGTACAAGGATGCACACTCCAATGTGCAAGGATGCACAGTCCAATTTGTAGAAGGACGCACGCCCCAGTGTGGAAGGATGCACACTCCAATGTGTTCAAGAATGCACACCCCAGTGTGTACAAGGATGTACACTTTGGTGTGCAAGGATGCACTCCAGTGTGCAAGGATGAACACCGAGTGTGCAAAGAGAGAGAGAGAGAGAGAGAGAGTGATAAGGGTAGTTTACGTATTTTGTTTAAAAGAAATGAGAAGGATGAACAGTCAGTGTGGAAGGATGCACACTCTAATGTGTTCAAGGATGCACACCCCAGTGTGTACAAGGATGCACACTGAGTGTGCAAGGAGAGAGAAAGAGAATGGGATAAGAGTAGTTTAGGTATTATTTTTTTTAAAGAAATGAGAAAGATACACACTTAGTATGCAAGGAGAGAGAAAGAGAGTTAATGGGATAATGGTAATTTAATTATTTTTTGTTTTTTGAAAAATTTATGTAAAGGGATAAATCTAACACGTCCTCTGTCATGACAGAGGACCGAATTGAAATTATTTTTGTATAGATATACTTCACTTGCAAAATATTTTGGTCAATATACTTTTCCGCATTTAATCCTCAAAAGGAAAGGATTTTCGTAATTTTTTCTTATTTAAATAGAAAAATGGGCGGGTTCATGTACCCTCTTCTTTTCTTCTTATCTGGAGAAGGAGAAAAAATAAATAAAATATTAAAAAAAATAAGAAAAGATCTGGCCGTCGTTTTTTTGATTTATTTCTGAAAATGAGAGAAAGATCCTTGAGATCTTCTTCTTCTTCTTCCTCTTTCTGGGCAGATCAGTCATCAAACAATCTCATGAGCTGCATTTTCTTCATCCCGAGGTTAATTTCTAATCATCTTCTTCTCGTTCTTGTAATTAAGTCCGTCGCAGTACATTTCATTAGATTTGATTTTGAAGTTATATGCAGTGGATTTGTTGTTTTTTTTTTTTTTTATGTTTGGGAAGGAAGAAAATCCTCTTTTCTTTCGGTAGCTTAAATTCAATTTCGATCCATTTTTGGAAAATGATTATGAATTTTATTGTCATATATATTGTGTATTATACGAACTAGGAAGATTCTTTGTTGGATTGTCATGATTGTTCTTGGGGCAGGAAGAGAATGGAAAATGTTGAGATATGGGAGTAGGAGATTAATAGTAGATTGTGTAAGGGTTATACTCTCTTGTGGCAGGAGGAGTAGAACAATAATGGTTTAATGCGGTTTTATATTTTTGCTAATATGGTATTTCAATTATAAGAAAGAAAAAATGGTTTAATGAGTTTTGGATGTGTTGAGTATGATCTGACTTCATGAGGTTTTCAAATGGATTTTGTTCATATCCTTGTATTACATGGTGAGAATCATGTTAAAAATAGAAATTTGGAGATTGAACTATTGGATTCTTTAGTTGGGTTGGGGGAGAACTGGAATCATGCTCTTGAAATCATTAGATGTTTAGTGACTATGTGAGAATCATGGTAAAATGTATAGGTGGAGATTGAACTATTGGATTATTTAGTTGGGTAAGGAGGATAACTGGATTCATGCACTTGAAATTATTAGATATATAGTGACTATGTGAGAATCGTGGTAAAATAGAAAGTTGGAAATTGAACTATTGAATTCTTTAGCTGGGTAGGGAGGATAACTGAAATCATGCACTTGAAATCATTAGATGTATAGTGACTATGGCCATCTAATCTCTTCTCCTGATTATGTTGGGAGCATAGTCTAAAGTATCGGCCGATCTCGAGTCTAATCGGCCAATACAACTTGGGATCGACTCGGGACAAGCCACATTCCCACGCCGATTCCTAAATTGTTGAAAATTCTCTGAGTTGGTCTGAAACCAAATCAGATCTAGAAGATCTGACTCGGTCCAAAAGAGTCAAGATTGGACGATCCAATATGGATTGTCCGACATCCCTAAAAAATTTCTATTTTTTTTGTTTTTAAATTCTGACCATGTTTTTGATTGGCTAATCCAAATTGGATCGCCGATCCAATTCGGTATCAGATCTAGATGATCCCCGATCTGATACTGAGTTTAAACACTATGGTTGAGAGTATATAGAAGACCTTAAGAATATGTCACATTTTGATTTGTTTGATTTCTTTTTCTCCATCTAAATAAGTTTATGACAAACTAGTGACATCATAAATATTCTGCATGTCAATGGTCCTATATTCCAGTTCAAGATAGTATGGCTGTTTCGTACATTAGTCATGATATACCATCTCACTTTCTAGTGGAATGTGCTCCTTGATGAAGTTTAAGAGAGCTTTTGTTAACAGATCAAAGGCTCATTAGTTGGCGAAACTGAACAGAATCTTTATGTTTTACTACTGTACTGGAAAGAGCAAGAAACCTGTGTAAAATTCATAACTTAGTTGCTTACCAAAGAAAAATGCAGGTCAAATATTTGGAATTATTAACCATTACGACATTATGGAAAATGAATTACAGGGTACATTATGAAAGCATTTCAAGGGACTGTTAGTTGCCCAGTTAGTGAGTCTGATTGTGGAAACCCAAAAGGCCGGGGTTCAAATCCCTTGACCAACAAGACTTGGGGTGAAAATACTTGCTTAAGTAGAAACTGCTTACCTTCAGATAAGAACTAAATAAATAAATTAGTAAAGCTGATTTTGCTAGATTAATCTGAACTAACATGCTTAATTGTGATATTTGGATTAGATTGTAGGTTTCATATTTCATTTATGGGGTTAGGCAAGAAACTTGTATCTCTCCCAAGCTAATTCGTTGCCCTTTTATTTTCCTATAGTTTTTATCTTGGATTTTCTTGGTGTTGCTTATGATTCTAGTAGATGATAGGCTGTCAATCTTTCAGCTCCGTGACTGCCCCTGTTCCTGAATCACTAACTTGTGATTACTTTCATTCTTCTAGCTTAGTGAACAATTTTCCTTCAACTTTGTGAAGGAATGAAGTAATTGCATCTTGTGATGGGGGTGGACACTTTGGATGCTCTTAAATGAAATGGTTTTAAGTGGGGCGCTATTAATTTGTTTTAGTGAATGCAAATGAAGTTATTATTGCTTAGAAATGGGCATGGTTTTCTCAGCATAACTGAATACTGATTTAGAAAAGCACCTTTACGACATTGAATATATTCTGCTATGTTGCTTAAAGAGAATGATCTTCTTAAGTTCTGAAACTTGATTGGATGGTTAGTCACTATGTGCGTTTATCCATAGTCATAAATACGAACAACAACAAAATGTGTTATCCCAACTAGGTGGGGATGACAACACGAATCCTTTTCCTCAATCCCATCTCTCAAAAGCCATATCTTCACTTAGATTATGAGTATCCAAATCCTTTTGGATTCTCCATATTCTGCTACGTTCCTTTACGACATTGAATATATTCTGCTATGTTGCTTAAAGAGAATGATCTTCTAAAGTTCTGAAACTTGATTGGATGGTTAGCCACTATGTGCGTTTATCCATAGTCATAAATACGGACAACAACAAAATGTGTTATCCCAACTAGGTGGGGATGACAACACGAATCTTTTTCCTCAATCCCACCTCTCAAAAGCCATATCTTCACTTAGATTATGAGTATCCAAATCCTTTTGGATTCTCCATAGTCCTAAATATAGATAAATATTTTGATTTGGGGCCATGGGTGTACGCCAATCTGTTATTTCTGTCACTTATTAGAGTTCTTAATATGGCATCCTATTTATGGAGATGCTTGGTGCGTGGTGTTACTCTTTGTTATTATTATTTTTTTAATCAAATTCTTGCTTTATTCAGTTTGCTCTTGTGCCATCACTCTTAAACTGATCCTTGCTTGTATTTTCTTCTTCCATTTTAATGACTTCATTGTTATCCATTAAAATTTACAAAAATAACCAATTTCAATATCTTGGATTACTTATCTCTAAAGAAAGGATACTATGGCTTAAGTGGATAGGTGCTTCTAAGCGTATGTAATTGACGTACTCCACTCAAGCTAAAAGGAAAATTCTAGAAAATTGTTAGGCCTGTTATAATGCATGTATCAGAATGTTGGGAAACACCGAGGCAACATGATGATTGGATGAGTGTAATTGAGATGGGGACATTGAGAAGGATGTGTGGAAAGACTAACAAAATAACTTTTGGGCAATTTTCAATAGACAACAAAGACAAGTAAAGATATGGTAAGGAATGAACATATCTGAGAAATTCTATGAGTAGCCCCAATAGGAGATAAATAAAGTAGGTTAAGTTGAGCATGTAAAGTAGAGAGATAGGGAGGCTTGTGAGTAGGTGTGAGTTTGCATATTTAAGTTTCTAAAAGAGCAAGAGACTACAAACGATCTTGATGGAGTGGGCGTAAGTTGAATTGACTGAAAAACTGTTTTTGATAGAAATGGTGGGAGTGGGACTAGGTTTTGAACCGCGAGAAAACGGAAACACGTGCTAACGCGTCCTTGCTCCAGTAAACCTTTTGAGCCGGAGCTTGTTTGAGTGATTTTATATCTCCTCAATAAAGGCGAAAGCCGTTGCGCGTTAGCTAGGCCGTTTTCTTGCAGGATCCTCTGCTTACCGATCATTCTTTCTTCCTTCTATGCCGTATAGCTGTGCCACTGCATTTGAACACATCCTAACAACTTGGTACAATTTCTATGCACAATTTTTTTTTTCAAGTATATTATAATGTCTTGTTCTATAAATGACCATGGGATGACTTTTGACATGCTGACAGATTTCTACTTCTATTCTGGTTAAGGAAAATAATTTTTCTTGACTTTTATGTATCATGATTAAAGGAAGTTCACTATGCATCACTCTGGGGATGTAGCTTGACATGAGCATGTTTATCAACCAAATTTGCACAAAGCTATATGTCCCATCGGAAACTTTATACAATGGAACTGAAGACAGTTAACGATGTTGAAGACATCGGTTCTGACCAAAGATTGCACAATGATCGGTGGCCACTTGGTGAAGTCGACCCAAAGAAGGCGAAATTCCCATGTTGTATAGTTTGGACTCCACTCCCAGTAGTCTCATGGCTTGCTCCCTTCATTGGACATGTTGGTATATGCAGGGAAGATGGGGTAATTCTGGATTTTGCAGGATCCAATTTTGTAAACACAGATGCGTTCGCATATGGTGCTGTAGCCAGGTATCTTCAACTTGACAGAGAACAGGTAATCGTTTGTGAATGAACTGAAATTCATTTTGTTTTCTTATAATTTTTTGTTTATTTAGGCTCCGTTTAGATGCCAAGAATATCTTAGAAAGTTTGTTAGAAAATTAATATGGTAGAAAGTAATGTCGGAAAGTGAAATTTAATTTTCCTAGAAGCTGTTTGGTTGTACCGGGAGAATTTATAGTTATAACAGAAAATCTTGATTTTGATGTTTGGCTAACAAGAACGAATGAGAAAAAGTTTTCATCTATCCATTTTACCCTTCACCAGGAAAAAGAAACTGAAGCTTTGGTGGTGAAGGGTAGGGTAGAGAATGTGCTCTTCTCCTCACCTTTTCATTTTCGTTTCCTACAAATTCCTTTCCTTTTTATCGGAAAACAAAACGAGCCGTTTTGCTTCACTGAAAGGAGTTTGACTGCTACATTTTTTTGTAGGACCCACACTTTCTAGATATTATAATATACAGGAAAATCATCTTTCCTTCCTATTCTGGCTTATTCTCCTTTAATATGATAATTTAGGCTATATTTTAGCTGTTAGAACAACAAATGTTTTGTTCTCTACTGATTGATTTGGAATTTCCTTTTAAACAGTGCTGCTTTCCTCCAAATTTAGCTGGACACACATGCGAGCATGGCTACAAACATGCAGAGCAGGGAACTGCAATCACATGGGATGATGCCCTGCGCTCAAGTATGCAGCACTTTGAGCACAAATCCTACAACCTCTTCACCTGTAACAGTCACTCGTTTATTGCCAATTGTCTGAACAGGGTATGCTATGGTGGGTCCATGGGGTGGAACATGGTTAATGTGGCTGCCCTGATTCTGTTAAAGGGACACTGGATTGATCTCATGTCAGTGGTAAGGTCCTTCTTTCCCTTTGTTTTTGTGCTCTGTATGGGAATTTTGATGGTTGGGTGGCCTTTCTTGATTGGGTTGGCATCCTTCTCCTTCCTCCTTATTGGGTGGTATCTTTTGGGTGCTTACTGTACCAAGAATCTGCTTGACCATTAGAGCCTCTTGCAGTGAATGCAGGTTTGGTTGAACAAAGAAATGGGATTTATTGTATACTCTCTTTATGTTATAGAAATGGGGAATAGGATTTAAAGGAAAACCACGTTATTTGGACTATCCAAAAGATTGGTTGTCCAGCATTCTGGGATTGAATTAATTATTAATTGATTTTTTAGAAAGGCAAATGAGTGATTTTTTTTTTTTAGCTTTATTTTATTTTCTTCTCTTTCTCTTGTAAAACAAGTGCAGATTTGGAATAGAATGATAATGCCAAAAAAAATCAAGGTTGTATTTGGAACTTGGGTTTCAAAGAAAAGAAAAGTAAAAAAGAAATAGAAAGGAAAAGAAAAGAATTTGTATCTTTTTAAGTGATTGGTTAAGATGAGACATATAAAGAAAAGAAAATCAAATTCCGACAACTTTTGATGACTTCCAACTAGGTGTCATATATTATCTTTTCAAGGTTAAAATGAGACATATAAAGAAAAGAAAATCAATTTCCAACAAGTTTTGATGACTTTTGGTGAGTTATTTTTTATTTCGACAAGATTGATTAGCCATCAAAACGAGATAAGATATATTGTAAATTAGATTTTACCAAAAAATAAAAAAAAAAAGGTCGTAGTGTTAGAGAGTGCTTTTCACATTTCTTTTCTTTTCTTTCAAAATCTCTACTATTTTGGAGCGAAGGGATTTAATCCTAAAAGAGAATTTTTTCAATTATTTTCTTTCCCCATCTTTTTCCTTATTCAACCAAATAGAAAAAAGTATATTCTCCATCAATTTCTTTTCTTTTCTCTCAAACCAAACACCACAATAAATGAAAACTCTGCTTGCTTACTTTGATCTTGAGGTCAGTGTGTGAATGCAAGTAAAATCACATGGTTGAAGATGCAAATTAATGATCGAGGATACTGGACAAAATGTTTCATCGATTTCCAAAGCTTGATTTGATAAGATCAATCTGAACTAATATATGGCAAGATGACAAAAATATGCTTGTAGGATAAAAAGGTCCTCATTCAAGGTTCCCCTGATGAGTTGAAAATGTTTCTGCTCAACCATATGTATATCTAACAAACTTTAATCTCAAGCACCATACTTCGGAGCCTTCCAAAGTTTGAATGCCACCTCGTGCAGAAACCTGTCCGCCGGTATAGAAAGATTTCCGCCGTGCTGCATCGGAACAGAAACTGTTAAAGACATTACAGAGGTTTGAGGAAATTCTAAAAAAAAGTTAATCATGTGAGTTAACAATCTAAAATTCAGGGTGCCCTTCTCTGTCAGCATAATGGTATTGCGAATAATTGTAACAAACAAGCTTGAATTACTAGAGAATGAAATACAAGACAGAGAACTATGTAATTCAAGCTTGCTCATTTTGAGAATGAAGATAGAGCTAAACACTGGACAATTGAAATAAATGGGATTCAAAGAACAGATGTCACATTCAAAGGAGGCGAAGAACTAGAAGATAATGAGATTAATGTATTAAATATACATTTGGATAAAGATTCACACACTGATTTAAGTCAATCATGGTCAAACTGAAGTTTTGAGCAAGTACAAACAAGAGAATCAAAATTCTGTTGGACTCGATTTTGAAACATGACTTGACCTTGTATGGATCAAGAGTTAGATAAAGCAAATTACATTAATTTTAGGAAACAATTTTCCCAAGTTCTCATGAAAATGATAACAAATTTTAAATTGCTAACTCTTTACCTTGTCTTAAATGAAAAAGAAATGGGAGGGGGGAAGAAAAAGAAAAAGAAAACATGCCATGGTTTTGAGAAGGTTAAGCAGAATAATCACCAACCAGGTCTACAATTACTTAAACATGAAAACTGTTCCTCCATCCAATCTGTCAAAAGCCATAATATTAATACATATATAATTGTTATATAGTTTGATCATTTTGGCTATTACCTCTTTGAAATCCTTGAAAGAAAATGACTGCCATGTCATTGCGTGTAACAGCCTCCTGCCACTGTGCGATTAACACGGGAAAACAATGCCTGTCGAGTACGAATTAGCTAGATCCGAAATATGTCACAACTACTACAAGAAAATAATCAAGTTGACTTATACTCACCTAATATTATCTAATAGATTTCCTCCTTTCATGGTGTAACTTTGACGTGGGAAAAGCAAGGAAAGATTGGAGTTCTCCTCTTGTGAAATCACAGTCAATAAACTGGGGTCATCATCCTCAGACACCGTCCCATAGCCCATAACAAGAGAGAAATGTAAACGAGAAGCAATTTCTGAGCCAGGTTGGGCTATTTTCATGATTGCACCAACCAGCCCATTGATCCGTTCAACCTCATTGCTAGTAGTCCTGTCACAGTCAATAAACTGGGGTCATCATCCTCAGACACCGTCCCATAGCCCATAACAAGAGAGAAATGTAAACGAGAAGCAATTTCTGAGCCAGGTTGGGCTATTTTCATAATTGCACCAACCAGCCCGTTGATCCATTCAACCTCATTGCTAGTAGTCCTGTCTTTCATGTAACTTGGCATTTCACCAGCTTCAATGTGCACAAACACGAGATCAAATTCAGTTTTCTCTAATGTCTTCCCTTCTTCAAACCCAAGACACTTCAATAACTCGGAGGCCACAACATCCAGTGAGGACTCATCACGGAGGGATTGATTGTTTTTAATCAAATCTTCAAATTGCAAGACACTGAATCCAAGTTTTCTTCCAAAAGATTTAGCGCTCGGATTGTTTGTGACAATAGCAGCTTTCATTCCCATAAACCTAGAGTTTAATAAATATGCATATTAGTTTATATATCAACATAAAAAATATAGAAGTCATTGCACAGACACAGAAAATCAATATACCTCTCTGATATGGTTGGCACTAGAGATTTTTCCTGAGTTTTTTCATCCAACACATGTTCTCTGTTCTGAAAATCAATGAACATCAGCAAAAATGTTTCAATTGCATCACAAAATTATTCTTTAACATATCTACTGAACCATGAAATCTCACCCTGTCCATAGAAGCATCATAAGCATCCCGTAGTAGTGCTAATTCCCTAATCACTCTCTCATCTTCGCTTTCTGCAATCTAAATACAAGTAAATCCCAGATATGATAAATGAGAAATGTAAGTACATCGGATCGATATTTATTATAGCAATACTTCTGATTTCATGGGTATTAATCGTGAAGGTGTCAATAGCATTACCATTGGTGAAAAGTTGAACACTAATGCCAAATTAGTTAAAATTGTAATCTTAACAGTTTAGTAGGTTAGAAGAATTCAACAGTCTGATTTCTGAGGAGAATTACCTATCAAGTCAAAGAGGAAAGTGTGTGATGAGACTATAAAGAAATAAGAAGAGGTCGGGAATTGAAAGTTTCCAACTGAAACGACATGAAAATCTTCTTACAGAAATGAAATAAATGGACGATATCAAACCCTCTAACGAGTTCAAGAACTCATTGTCCGGTATCTCAGAAAATTGGGAAGGGGAATGACGAGGGGGACAGAAAGTGCTCTAAAAATATCTCATCAAAATAAGTAAGAACCAAACCATATTTCAACACATCCCCCATCCCAAACTGTTATGACTGGTGCATTTCTAAAAATTCATAACCATTTTTGTTGATCACCATCAGCAATGACACCAGCTGCATGAGAAAATTGACGCAAGGTATTAAATTTCGCCAGCATACCGGCAGAATTTCGCCAAAAATGGTCCCCAGCGAAACAAAATGTAGGGGGAATAGCAAATTCCCCCCTTTCCCCAATTTTTTGAAATTACAGCGAAATATATCTCCAACCTGGCAAAATATTCTGCCAGATCGGTGAACTATCGGCGAAATATCGTGAGATTTCACCGGAATTTTGCCAGAAACATCTGGCGGAATGTCTGGCGATATCGAAGTTTAAAACCTTGCATTGACGAATCCGCCTTTGCAGAAGGTCTTCCTCTTATTGGGATATCAATCAACGTTCAAAGTCATACAATTCGACAAGCTATATAATCCACAACCACTTAGAAGTATCATCAGTATAATGGCTACTGGAAATTTGCAAGTATCTAGAGTCAAAAACAAGAGAATTTCATAGGTACCAAACTATTTTATGGGGAAAAAGAAAACTATCTTCGAGTGATTCGAGTTGCCGTAGTGAGATGCAGTGTGTTTTAGCTATAATCATCAACAGCTCGACCATCAATTAATACAGTCGTGCACTATTGGTTTCAAACAATTTCCTCAAAAACTCAATTTCTGAGTTTCTTCTTATTTCATGTTTATAATTCATGTCGGCGCCAAAATTAATTTTATTATTAACGAGGGAAACAAGAAGCAATAAAGCCGAGGCTTCAACTCCGATGGCAATTTGAGTAATTTAATCGGTTTTGGGAAAAAACCCAGATTCAGAAAGGGCATATTTCCGAATCTGAACAGGATTTTAGCGAAAAACAGAAAAGAATCAAAGGTACTCACATAGAACACGATCTCCTTTTTGCAGTAAAATCACAAAAATACTTCTCGAAAATGTTATCTGTTTGGTTTCTTCTTTCGTAGTTCAATATGACTAACGATTCCAAGAAAAAAAGGAAACAGAAGAGAGATAATGGCGATCAAGAGCACAGACAAACCTGATTCAGATTGACTTCTGAGGGATAAAAAGCCGCAGGAACCTCGACGTGCGAGCGAGTGGAGATGAGAATGAGCCGGAGTTACGAAACGCATCAATCCATCGCCGTACAACACCAGTCCTCGGCTCGGCTTGTCCGCCATTTATTTCTTTCAAAGCAAAATCGTTACAGAACAAAAAACAAGAAGCCACCAACAGAGAGAGAGAGAGAGAGAGAGAGAGGAGCGTCATGTAGACGCTGATGACTGTCAGGTGTAAACAGAGTTGGGACCTGTTTGGCGTAGTTTCTTACAAATGGAAGGGCTTTGTTAGAAAGAGCTTTTGAATCCGAGCATAGTTTTAAATTTCGGGTTTTTCAATAATTTCGTAGAACAAAACGAAATCGAAATATCCGAAATTTTGGCGAAATTTCAGTGAAAAATATTTTTGGATTAAAATAATCAAACGAGAAAAAGGGCTTTTATTTCTCAAAATTTTGCAAACTTTTGTCGAAATAATTTCACTTTTTTTTTAATTTAAAGCATTTAATTTAAACTTAATTTTAGCCAATTTCTTTTTTTTTTAATTTCTTTTTTAATAACTACTAAGTACTAAGTAAT
>JAUPMG010122827.1:0-11707 GCA_031762675.1 Pachysandra terminalis | reverse complement strand
AATCACAACATTAATATCACAAAATCAATATAAAACAATTTAGAACTCAATCAATCAATTTAATCAATCAAAACCACCTTAAGTGGCTGCCCAGACAGTTCCGGCAACCTAACCAACACACTGATTCTGTCCAGCAGACCACACGGTGTAAAACCGGCAAGCTAATCGGCACACCGGTAGTCAACCGGTAGCTTAAACATTGTTTATTATAAGGGCTTCAGGGGAAATTCCGGCAGGCTAACCGGCACACTGGTAGGTTGCCGGATTGGGTTTTCTGGGTTTTCCAGATTTGACGTACAGTCGGTATTTTGGTCATAACTTTGTGCATACTAATCAGAATCACCTCAAACTTGTTTTGATGGATTCCTAACGAACAGGGGAATCTTAGAAAAATATAAAATTAATTATATCAAATATATACATAGGTCCAGTAATCGATAGTTCAGATCTGTAAAATTTTCCAGTTTAGTTCTTATGTAGAAAAATATATAAGATATAGATTTTACGGTTGTGCTATGTCATACTCGTTGAATATGGCCTAGACACCTAGATTCAAATCAAAAATAAAGATTAATTGAATTACTTACCTTCGTTGCTCGTTGAATTCTTCTTCTTCTTCACCTTGGTTCAAGTTCTGAACTTTGTACTCGAAGCTTCTAGTTCCAGCTTCAGCAATCTTCCACTCTCTCTCTCTCTCTCTCTCTCTCTCTCTCTTGAATAATGATTCACACGTCCCCCTAGTATTATTTTATAGTTTTCCTATAGTGTCCAACTTAGTCTAGGAGTTATTCTTAATCTATGATTATGTTTTAGTTTATAACCTTTAGATTTAGATTAAAGTTTCTTAGTTCTAGTAGGATTCAATCATTGGTTTTATCTAACCTTAATCTTAATTAGATATAAAGTCTCTTACTTTTAATCCTAACCATTAGATTAGTCTAAGTGTTCCTACGAAATCTCAGCCCTTGACTATTATCCTAGTCTTAATTAAACTAGTCCTTAATCACCTATTAAAGTAGAATCCTAATTAAGTTATAACTCTTATTAATCCTAGTTATAGTAGACGTTAATTATTATCTACTATGGTTTCTAATTAGTCTAGGATTAATTTATCAATTATCTTATTTAATTGGAATCTTACTTCAATTGTAATTAAATACCAACCCTCAGATTAAGTTTAAAAGTTCCTACAAGATCCTAGCCGCACATTATAACTTAAAGAGTTATGTATGATTGTGTGTGAAGCACTTTAGTTTCCTTAAGACAATTTCGTCCTCAAAATTCGATACCTGACGATTAAGAAACGTTGTAGAAACTTACCTTGAATTATCACCTCATCATCAATCTCTCTGGGGGTTGTCTTGAAGTTTCCAGCCATTCTGAAAATAGGATGATGAGCAATCTGTTTAAGAAGAAAGAAATATGTCCACACTTAAGTTAGCAGCCAATGTCAGTAATAACAATCAGTACATAGAAAACTTTTTAAATATCAACAAAAAGAAAACATTTAAATATCAACACCTTGAAAACTTTAAAAATATCGGCAATCAAAAAAAACTTTTGGAATCTGATTAAAACATGAAAAACTTAGGCTCTGATACCACTTTTGGTATCAGAGCGCAGAAAACTTAGACTCGTGGAAACTTAGGCTTTGATACCACTTTTGTCACATCCCAAAATTAAAGAAATTCACGTGGGAATACCTTAGGTTTGAAATATGACTCTCACCCCAATTTACATCAGGAGTGGAAATAATATAGAACCAAACCATAGGAAATAATATAAAACTTAAGAAATAATCTTTACAAAAAATAATCAAAATAAAACTAAATCTATTACATCCAAAGCAACTAAGTAAATCACGGCGGAAAACAAATAAAACTAGCCTATTCTCATACTTTAAATCAAATCCCTATTACTAACCTATCAATTACATAAATTTAAGCAAATAACCCTATTACATTTTCTACTAAAAACCGTCAAACAATAATCTAATAAATATTAAGGTCTTCATCATCTTTTCCTTGATCTACATCTAGATCACCATGGTCCTGCTATCCACTAACTAAAGATCCTGAAAATAGTTATGCTCAAAGGCGTCAGCTACACTTAGCTCAGTAAATAAAAAAATTAAACTGTATTTAAGATTGGAATAGGGTCAAAGCAACTCTCCAATGATATACACAAACTACACAACAATACATGCAATAATATGAAATATGTTGTGATCATAAGATATGCAATGTGAATGCAATGTGCAGGTCAATTATTAATGAATGCTCGTGCAACAATGAAAGGGGTAATCACCAAGTGTGAATCATGCAAAAACATATGTTGTGCAAATTATGCGTGTTGTTCAGAATTTGAATATTGTATGTTCACACCCGATCAAACCCTAGTCAATATGAATCTGAACTCATCCACTACCAATTTGGAAATCCTTGTGTGCTAGGCCAGCCTGCCAGTAATCCTGTAGCATGCCAACATTCCAGCAACATGCCAGCATCTGTAGCCTGCCAGCCAACTCTTGGGCCCGCCCACAAGACACCCACTCACAAGGACATGCCCACCCACTAGGATATGCCCGCCCGGACACTGAACCCCACAGTCTCCCTCACCAGTAAGTATAGTCATCCTCGTAAGACAAGAATAAAATTTGGAGAACATGTAATATAATCAAACAATTGAGTATTTGAGCAAGTATATTTCTAGATAATTAATATGAGCATGCAATTCATGGAATATGTCTCATAGTATCAAACAAAATCAATTAATAAGTCATATTATATTAAAATATGTGAAATCCTCAATCTAACATATCAATCATGAAATCAGGTTATAATCACAACATTAATATCACAAAATCAATATAAAATAATTTAGAACTCAATCAATCAATTTAATCAATCAAAACCACCTTAAGTGGTTGTTCGGACAGTTTTGGCTGCCTAACCGACACACCAGTTCAGTCCGGCAGACCACACAGTGTAAAACCAATCCTACCGGCAGGCTAACCGGCACACCGGTAGCCAACCAGTCGCCTAAACAATGTTTATTATAAGGGCTTCAGGGGAAATTCCGGCAGGCTAACCGGCACACCGGTAGGCTGCTGAATTGGGTTTTCTGGGTTTTCCATATTTGACGTACAGTCGGTACTTTGGTCATAACTTTGTGTATACTTATCGGAATCACCTCAAACTTGTTTTGATGGGTTCCTCACGAACATGAGAATCTTATAAAAATATAAAATAACTTATATCAAATATATAATTAGCTCCGTTAATCGATAGTTCAAATCTGTAAAATTTTCCAGTTTAGTTCTTATGTAGAAAAGTATAGAAGATATAGATTTTAAGGTTGTGCTATGTCATACTCGTTTAATACGACCTAGACACCTAGATTCAACTCAAAATTAAAGAGTAATTGAATTACTTACCTTCGCTGCTTGTTGAATTCTTCTTCTTCACCTTAGTTCATGTTCTGAACTTTGTACTCCAAGCTTCTAGTTCCAGTTTCAGCAATCTTCCACACTCTCTCTCTCTCTCTCTCTTTCTCTCTCTCTCTCTTGAATAATCATTAACACGTCCCCTAGTGTTATTTTATAGTTTTACTATAGTGTCCAGCTTAGTCTAGGAGTTATTCTTAGTCTAGGATTATGTTTAGTTTATAGCCTTCAGATTTAGATTAGTTAATGCTAGCCTTTAGATTAAAGTGTCCTAGTTCTAGTAGGGTTCAATCATTGATTTTATCTAACCTTAATCCTAATTAGATTTATAGTCTCTTACTTTTAATCCTAACCATTAGATTAGTCTAAGTGTTCCTACGAAATCTCAGTCCTTGATTATTATCCTACTCTTAATTAAGCTAGTCCTTAATCACCTATTAAAGTAGAATCCTAATTAAGTTATAACTCTTATTAATCCTAGTTATAGTAGACGTTAATTATTATCTAGTATGGTTTCTAGTTAGTCTAGGATTAATTTATCAATTATCTTATTTAATTGGAATCTTACTTCAGTTGTAATTAAATACCAACCCTCAGATTAAGTTTAAAAGTTCCTACAAGATCCTAGCCACACATTATAACTTAAAGAGTTATGTATGATTGTGTGTGAAGCACTTTAGTTTCCTATAGTGCAGCCCACCAATCACAAACAGTCAAAGTCAAATCTGTAACTAACTTACTGAAACTTTAAATTAACCCCTATATTTTAATTAATTACAAATTAATCCCTATATTAATTACACCCTACACCTATACTTTTATTAATTACAGATTAGTCATATATTTTGGTTGGGATATTACAGGTACACCTAGCAGTATACCAAGCCTCCCTTGGCACCTCAACCAGAAACCAAAAAAACACCCTGTGGATGTTTGCATACCCAGCGGTATACCGCTAGGCTACTGACACAACCCAGAACAGTGGTCAGCATCCAAGTGGTATACCACTAGTCTGCTGATGCACGGGATCTTCCCAGAAAACTCCAAAAATTATATTTTAATTCTCTTTTAATCATTATTTTATCAAAACACACATGATGGATTTGAATTCCAAACCAAACCTATAAATTTTAAATCATAAATACATATTAACTTACCTTGATCATAGCATGATAATCAAACCCAGAAAATTATACTTTTTGTCATGTTTCCATTAAGGAGTAGAAGAAGAAGAATTAAATCAGATATACTATGTCATACTCATGGAATATGACATATATACCTAGTTCATATTGAAAATAATTTTTTATTTGAATTCTTACCTCGAATTCTTGATTGGTGTTGAGTCGAACACCTTCTTTTTCCTCTTCAAGCTTGATCTTCTGCAACTCTTAAGTCTTTCAAGTTGATTGAGCTGATGTACCGCTTCTTCTCTCTCTCTCTTCTCTTTGAATTATGGTTCACACGACCAACTCTAGTGTCTATATATAACTTTCTAGTTTTAGTTTCCCATAATCTTGGAGTCCTTATTAGTCTAGGATAATGTTTTGAATCTTAGTCCTTAGATTAGATTAACTAAGTTCCTACCGTATCTCAACCACTGGTTTAAGTTTCCTATTCTTAGTTGAATTATTATCCATTCCTATCTAACTTACATCCTTATTAGATTAGAATTTCTTTCTATCTTAGTCCTTATTAGATTAGAACTAGATTTAATTCTTTATTAAATCTTATGCATTAAATTAAATTAAGTGTTCCTACAAAATCCTAGCCACACATTATAACTTTAAAAGTTATGATTGCGTGTGATGCACTTAGCTTCCTACAGTACAACCCACCAATCACAGCAAGTCAAAGTCAAACGTGATAGCTAATTTACTACAATTTTAAATTACTCCATATTTTTTAGTTAATTACACATTAACCCCTATGATTTAGTTTTGATTATTACAATATGCCTTGAAGCATTGAGACTTTGACCAAGCCCAATGTATTGACTTAACACCATTATTCCTTTGTTTGGGAATTTATGGATATAACCAAGAGGTATTGTAATAAGGAATTACAATATAAAAGTGAGGAAGTCCCGAATGGACTATGTTACATGTGGGTTGAGGGACTAGCTACCCCAATAGACCAAATTTGTTTCTTGTCTTATGAGAAAAATGCTTGTCTTGTTGGACAAATGACCAAGTGAAATTTTGTTAGTAGAAGGGTCGTGTTATGCTCCACAAGGGATAATCATAGATGATGCCTTGGGATATGTGTTACATCCCAAATCCTAGGGTATATCCCATGATTGCAAGGAGCATAACCCTGGATCCCAAGTGTGACCCTCACCCCTCCTCTACTCACTATTAAGGGATTGCACAACACAAATCACTATAAACTACACGTTAATCACAACAATACATAGCAGCGGAAGTAAAGATCTCTACATCAAACCATAATAAAGCTTTATGTAACCATAAGCATCACCGCAGTGAAAGAAAGTAAAGTTATTACAATCCGATACAAATTCAAAGAGTTAACTACTCTCAACAAAATGTAGTACGCTAAACAGTTTCATAATGTTAATCAAAATAAGTCTTTTCGCTTTAATATCATTGCCTTCACATCACCCTCTAGTACTTCACCTCATTAAGCTCGGTGCACCTGCAATATTAGGAGCCAGAAAGGCTTGAGCTAGACGCTCAACAAATACAATGTGCAAACATGTTTATATGACGAAGTCCACTATGAGATTGCATGGCATGCCATGGTGCAATGCAAAGGTTTGTTTCTTGTATGCAATGACATGAATATCTAATCCACCCTTCACTCAAGGATGGCTATTACAAACACATGAATGCAATGCATGCCGTTGATAACATGACCGCTAGATGCTCACACTGATCGCTACCTATCCCACCATGCATCCCTTAGGATGACATAGGCCATCACTGGCTACAGAACTCTCGGTAGATTCTACATGTACATTGTAGTTTTAGGGATTCTCAACCCATGGGAAGTCCATCTCCCACTTTTTTTTTTGATCACGGAACGAATTCAAGAGAACTCATCGGCGTTAGCACAAGATTCTTCCCCATGCGACATCCCGGCTCACATCTATCAATCGGATTACTCACAATACAATATCATAAACAGTCACGGGGTTATAAGGGTAGCTAATCCCTCACCCAAATTATTTCAGATTAAACATTGTCCATTTCGGAGTCCAGATATATTATCCTCATTGGCACTCCTCACTGACTCCAATTCCCTCACATTCCCCTTTAGTCCTCCTTACAAGGATTCAAGGTTAGTCTGGTAGACAGGTCTCAAGTATGGACCCACAATGTATGTATGTCCAGATTAATGCATTCTATTATCATCCATCTCCATGTGATGCAAAAAAATATGTATCATCATAATAACTTGTAAGCATTATAGTAATCAATCCAATGCAATAGCATGAGTGTTTGACATAAATAATACAAGGTTGCACTCTAATGTAATTAATCTCTATCCAAGAGAATAATGCAATCACATGATTATAAGCAAGGCAATCACATGGTAAAGAGTATCTAGATGATATGTCAATATAATGTTGATCAATGAATCCTCTAGTCCAAGAATACCATACAAGGTCCTCATATAACACTCAACAAACATACAACATTGGTAGGTTGGTCGGCAGACCGACACTCCACCTACGAAAATCTCAGACAGTGGTCGATGGCTCCATCGGCATGCCGACGGGTCTGCCGACAGAACACCAAAATACTCGCCGGTAGAACCTCTGAATACTGATAGGTCCACCGACAGGGACACACCAAAACACAGGTTGAAGCCATCGGCAAACTCGTCGGTACACCGACAGAACACTAAAAAGCTCGCCAGCAGACCTTCGGCGTACCGATGGGTTCACCAATGAGCGGCAATTACGAAGTTCTAGGTTCTATAACTTTCTGAAATCAATATCAAATCAACATCTAAGCTCAAACATGTTATAAAATCATAATCTAGACATTCTAAACTAGTTTAAACACATCAAATCACAATCTAATATGCATTTGAAATCAATAACATCCTTAATCCTAATTTATGGCATGATAAGCATAATTAAACAAGAACATCACATATTACTCTTGTTTAATCCATGAATTCTATAATTTAACTTAAGAAACTTCAATCAATTAGGTTTCTACATAGAAAAACTTCAATCAATACAACGGATGTACACATTGCACTTACCTTCGCGAGATAATCGATTCTTGCTCTTGGACTTCACTTCTTCAATGGCTTCTTCACCTTGCTTGGCCCTCTCTTCGTTTTCCTTCTTATTCTTCTTCTCTCCTCTTCTTAGCAAAACACAAATGAATTAGGGTTAGGTTATTCCCCTTAAGCTTAACCTCTTAATCTCAACCATTTGATCAAGTTAGTTATTGGAGGGAAAGATCTCCACCATTAGTTCAGATTTTTAAGTGAATGTGATACCATAGGTGTTCATGTAGGTTGTTACATGTGTGTGGTCCAATAGTAAGTGTTCATTCTAGATATTTATATAGTTTCTAGTATTACAACATGAGTTCTATAGTTCTGGTATTTACACTATGGCCCTAAGTTAATTATTGAAATTTCAGTTGTTACAATACGTCCCCGTGACAAAAAATAAGGCGTGGGGATTGTGCCCACTAGGTCAGATGAAGCCCTAGAAACTGCGATGTACACGTAGAATAATCTCCTATTTATGGCCCTGTATGGGGGATAGTTCACGATGACATCTCGAATAGACTGGGATTGGATTGGGTGCGGACATACATTAGTCGAATGCAAACAGCATGCATATTGCTTTTCATATGATTGTGCTTGATATCACATGTGGTGATAATATATTTGTTGCGTGAGCATGCATTGCATACATTAATAACTGCACCAGCACACTATATTTGCATTGCACAGCACATCATTATTCACATTGCATATTATCATATATACTAATCATATCATATCTGTTTGACAATGGGATGCTAATGGACAATGGATTTATCCATATTCTATTCTTAAACAGTGTTTTGATTTGTATACTTACAAGCCAAGTGTAGCTTACACTTTCAAGCAACCATATTTTCAGGATCTTTAGGTGGATAGAAGCTGGACTATAATAACCAAGAAGGAAAAGAGGATTTTCATGAATATGTAGTTTTAATGAGAACAATGATTGTTGATTTCTTTAGACAATGTAGTAGGATTTAGTGGTTGTTTTGTTTGAATTTGATTTTACTCTTAGTTTCAGATTTGAGTAGTTGGTAGGATTTTGATTGATACATGAGACTAGGAGTAGTTTATATTTTCATTCCACTATTTATGTTATTTAAATACTTTTGATATATATTATATCCATGTTTTTATATTAATCTTAATAGATTCAATGCGTTTGGTTATATATTGACTTACCACTCCCATGGGAATGGGGTGAGAGTTACAATTTCGAATCTCAAGGGTCTCAATCGAGAACTGTAGATTTGGGATGTGACAATAAGTGTATGCGTGAACCAAGTACCTTTAGTAACCATATTGGATGCTCCAGCATCAAACTCTTTGGTCTCGTGAATCATGATGTTAACCTGACCATGTTGAGGTGGTCATGTTGCTGCCACAGTTCGGTGACGATCCTGCCTAGGTGGTTCTTGATAGTACCTCTGAATGTGTTGTTTACCTACAACCCCAATCTAAAAATCTAAGAAACTCAAACATGAAGAAAAGAAATTAAATCAATCATATGCAATCAACAAACAACATACAAATCATGTTATACACACAACACACAGCATCCTAGACTCCTCTATCTATGCGTCTCCTTCCTAGTCCATGTGTCAATGTTATAATCTCCTTAGGTTCACTAGACCTAAAGCTATGTTACCATTCTGTCACACCCCGAAACTCGTGGCATGAATCTCTATAATTTGCTAACAGAAATCCTAAGGTGTGAAATCCTCAGACCCAACCATGAGTCTAGACGTACCATAGTAATTCTATTTCTATTCATACATAACAAATATAAAATTCTCATTTAAATGTAAAAGCTGAAAATCTATACAAATACAACAACTGATAATAAATTGAAAACTTCATAACTCCTAAACATTCAAAAAAATCAAATCAAAGGAAACCAGCAACCAACCATCCAGTACGTCTGCTCGTCCCAATCTTCTTAACCTGATATTTTTCTCACTTAACGTGTGAGCTTATAAAGCTCAGCAAGTAATACAATACATGCATAAACCCATTAACACAAATAAAATATAACCACTACACATTAGTAGAATTCAACTATATGAACATGTAGATAATTAGTCACATGTAAGACAAAAAACGATATACATGAAGAATAACTTAGAGGAAATCATGAGGAATAAGCAATAACAATCACACTTGCATCTGAAAACAATAACCCAAATGACAATAGAATTATGATGATGAAATGATGTTATTAGTGATGGTTATGCTAGGAAATACAATCATAACAGTTCATAAAAAAATGGATCACACACCAATGCAAAACATCAACCTATTCTAGATGCATGCACTATGATCAGGTCATGTTAAGATTTGCCATGTCAAATCTACCAGTCTTACGGATACCCGCCAAACAGAATGATCCAACTTAGAGGCAAAGATCAGCAGCCTCCAAGCAATCATTGCTTGGTACCCACTTTTAATACAGTCAGGTAATACTCTCTTACATTCTCACGTGTACATCGTGGTTTTCTAGGACTTTCAACCCAAGGGGATCAATTTCCCTAATTATTTTCATCACAATAGGGAATTCAAACCCCAAGTAGTCTGAATCCACTTTTGAAAACTCCCCATTGCCTTGCTTAGAAATTTCATCCTGCAGTTATGACATGAATAATAATTCTCATACAGCATTTATTCTCATTATCATTTAATCTAACCATGCCCACTTCACATTGGAATAATCCACCTCATGCACCCTCACATGTTGTGAGTATTCCCATGGAGCATGGAAGACAATAACATCTCATATCAGTGACTAATTGAGCATATTCACTTCACATTGGGACACCCCAACCTTAGTATCTCTCATGGCGGTGATTATCCCCATGGATGTCTCAAGTCCACATAATATTATGAAATAATCACAATGCCCTCAATACTAAAGATATATAAATCAGCTCACAGTAGCATGGATATATATATATGCATATTAATAGTTCTACACGAGGCATCTCATACTTGTGCTTTCCAACAATTCGTTTGCCTCACATATTAACATTAAAATCTGAGACTTAAGTGTAGACACCTCAATTTGCACTGAGGTGTAGTTTTCCTGTTTTTGCAGCTCCTTGAAGGCTTGGCTTAAGAATCAGCAACTCCAAATCAACATCTGAATCTAATCTCCACCAGTACTCAAATTCCTTAGAAATCCCTGAAAATCCCAAAAATCATGTGAAAAGACCAAAATACCCCAAGAAGACCCCACCTGATCCATTTCAGTCCTAAATCCATTTTCAACCTCCAATTTGAATTCCTTAACCAAAATGCTCTCCAATGAGTATAATATTGGGCCGATTCGAAGTTTGTTGGAGAAATGACAGTTTTGCCCCTAATCCGATCCTCGAGATCAAACAGTAAAATCCAAGGGTCGAAAGATTTTTCCAACATCAAATTTGGATTCCTCGTCGAAACACCTTCAAAACAACTGTAATTTTGTAAAAATCTTAGTTCGGGAGTCGAAAGGTCATTTTTTATATTTTTAAATTATCAACAAAAAAAATGGGAACAAATCAAAAAATTAAAAATAAATAAAAAATGTTGGAGAGAGTACCCACGTGCTCTCTCCCCCATCCCCTTTCTTTCCTTCTTCTTCTGTCCCCCTTCTTCTTTCCTTTCTTCTTCTTCTTTCCCTTCTTCTCTTCTCTCCCCCTCCCCTTTCTTTCCTTTTTCTTCTATTTGCTTCTTCTTCTTCTTACTTTTTACTTCCTCTCCTTCCTTCCTTACCCTCCTCTCTCTTTCCTTTTTCTTCTCTTTCCTTCTTCTTCTTCTTCTATCTTTTTCCTTCCTGCCCCTTCCTCTCCTTCCTTCCTTTCCTTTCTTCTCCTAGCTCCTCTCTCTCCCCTCCTCTTCTATATAAAGGCAACGAGGACGAAAGGAAAAAAGAAAAAAAGAACCATCCCCCTGCACAACACGCACCAGCCCGCACCATGCCTGACTGCGCGCCCCTACAACCCAGACCCGCACCAATCCCCTGCTCCA
>JAUPMG010122816.1:0-11707 GCA_031762675.1 Pachysandra terminalis | reverse complement strand
GTTTACATCAACACTCCACAAGGAGTTTAGCTACTCATGGATGGACTGATCTTCACCACGGATGTGTAGAAGGTCATCTCCATGATTTGCATACGCTCCAGCAAGCAAGAACACGAAGAACACGGCAAGAACAGATCGTAGAACAAAGAATTATCACGAATTTCAATTCGATTAAAACTCAAATTCCAATTGTTAATTATCTACAGACTACTAAAAGTCTTATAATACATAATTCTAATTTTAAAAGTTATCTAAAAGAAGTCAGAGACCAATCACAAACAGACTCAAAAACTAGAAAAACTCGGACTGCTGCTGAATTCCCGCGTGTGCTCAATCACACTGCCAATGCACTTGATCGCAATGCGATCGATCGCACTATGTAAACTGGGCTTTTTGGGTTGAGTTTGGACTTGATCCTTGGGCTTCCAATTGGGCTTTCTCCGTGGGATTTTTCCTCCATTTTTAAGGTGTGTTTGGCTTGAGTCCACAGCACCAATTAAGCCTTGATCATCTCCTTCTGTGGACTTTGAAGCTTTATTCAATTGAGGCTTTAGTGGCTTGGTTTAAGCCCATATTCTCCTCATCCTCATCAGACCTGCAAAACAGCATAAATGCATTAATTCATTCACATAAATATATCTCTAAGACTAATAAGCATCAATAATAAGTTCAAAAGTGCAAGTGTTACACACTTATCAGTTAGTTGGCCAGATTCACATACCTTCCCTAAGTATGCTGTCCCACCAATCGGATTTGCCATTACAAGACTCTTCTTTAACTCTTTCAAGGGTAAATCTATGCAATTTACAAGTGAAAGTGCTATAAAAGAGTGTGACGCTCCCGTATCGAAACGAACCTTGGCTAAGACATGAGAGACGTGAACCGTACCTTCCATAACTCATTCTGCTGCGACTCTAAGGCAAAGATCTTGCCCGGTTGAGTCGGTTGCGGCTGTGGGGCTCCATTCTTAGCTCCTTTCAGCTGAGTTTGCTACTGTAGTTTGGGGTTCTGTTGGTAGTGTGGCCTTGGCACGAACTGCTATTGCGTTTGGGAGTTCTTAGGCAATCGGCAGTCTCTTATATGGTGTCCCAATCGTCCGCGATTGAAGCACCTTATGATCAAGGCCTGAAGTGTTGAAGTATTGGTTGGTCCTTGTGTTCTTTGCCGCTTTTGAGCATCAGTTGGGTTGCCTCTGAAATTTCTAAGTCTTAAGTTATTCTTCGCCCTTTGATCTTGTACGTTCCGGTATTCTGTCATATCCTTCTCAACTTTCCGTGCACAGTCTACTACTTGATGGTACTCCGTGAATTCCCTCATAATCAGTCGGCTCTTGATGCTTGGCCTCAATCCACTTTCAAATCTGAAAGCTTTCTTCTCTTCGTCATCAACTGCATAAGGGGCGAACTGAGATAACTCTATAAACTTCGCCATGTATTCCGGCACTTTCATGGTCCCTTGCTCCAATTTCAGAAACTCCAATTCCTTTTCCCTTCTTACAGTTCTCGGAAAATATTCTAAATAAAACCTTACCTTGAAATCCTCCCTTGTGTAGACATACACGATTTCCAAGGCAAATGTCCACCATTGCCTCGTTTCGCCTTCAAGCATACAGGCAGCGAATCAGACCATCTCCGTATCTTCTATGTCCATTACATCAAAGATATGCTCCATTGAGTCGATCCAAGCTTGTGCCTCCATCGGATCCACAGTGCCCTTGAAGCCATTTGGTCCCAACTTCTTGAACTTCTCCATGTTCTTGATGTTTTTCTGAGAATCAGTTTTCTGGTATTGGTACGTTGCTTGTGCTTGTGTTGCGGCTTGTGCCTCGGCTTATACTTGGCTTTGAGCTTGTTGTTACTGCATCATATTGGCCATCTGCTCCATAGCTTGAAAGATCCCAGTCAGTTGCGGGTTCTGGTTGTCATCTTGAGTAGGAGACGACACACTTGTATCCACACTACCGCCACTTCTTCTTCCAGCCATTGTGTTATCAACTTAAGTGCCTGTAGAAAGAAGAAACAACATCCAAGTTTTATCATGAATTAATTTCCCAGAATTTTAATAGTTCATACAACACCCAAAAAACTTTGAAATATCACACCTTGAAAACTTTCAAAACATCGGCAAACCAAAACTTTGGAATCTGATTTAAATTAAAAACTTAGGTTCTGATACCGACTTTTTCACGACCCAAAATTAAGGAAATTCGATTGGAACCCCTTATGTTTGAACCGCGACTCTCACCCCAATCGGAATCGGGAGTGGTAATCAATATAAAGCCAAATTTACAGAAACTTAGTAAACTTCAAAAGAAACTACCTTACTGAAAAATAAGTGAAAAATATCCTATCTATTACATCCAAAACACTTACGAAAATTCACAGCGGAAAAGCAAAATAATTACATCCTATTTCCAATTTTAAATCAAATCCCTAACCCTATACATCATATCTAATCTAAGATATAAAACGATAAATCCGATAGCAAAACTCGACGTAAAAATCACACCACGCTTTCATTGTTTCCAGCAAATTCATTATAAGGGCATTCATCTTGCTCTCCACTATCAATATAATCTCCATCTAATTTACCTAAAATAATGTCATAAGACGTCATCTACACTTAGCCCAGTACGTAAAATAATTAAATTACATTCTCAATAAGATTAGGGTCAATACCGATACCCAAAGATATAACAAAAGGAAAATAGTAGTTAGACATGGTAAATATGCAGTACATATGATCTGCATGATCAGATTATTAATGCATGAATGCATGCTCATGCAACAAAATAGATTGATAACCAAGTGTTATCCATGCAAATAAACATGCTGTTCAATTATGCATGTTGTTTAGAATTCAAATCATGTAACTCCCACACTAGACCAATCAATTACTGAGCAAAACGTCTTATCGAACCGTCCCCCCATACAAGGCCACTCTCGGTAAGATATTCCATGTGCGCATCATAGTTTTGAGGGGTTTCGACCAGGAGGGCACAATTCCCCCACTTATTTGAGGTCAGGGCAATGCAAAAATCCAAGGCATCCATAAATAGGATCATAACCTCAGTGAGCCTTACATAAGGCGAATACCAACAGAATTTCACTCGGCATCCGATACGTATAATAATACGCTATCGAGATCAGTAACATGGGATATATTGGGTTAGCAAGTCCCTCAACCAATAATAATTGTCCATCCGGGACTTCCTCACCAAATCATGATGTCCAAGTCATGATACACTCAAATTTGATCAGAAACTTCAACAAAAGTGAAGTCTAAAGGCAAATCTAGAATATGGCCAGAATACGGTCATTAACCCAATTGGTTATGTTGTGCAAGTGCGGTGGTCGTGTACACTAACTAATCATGAATTCAAGTGTACAGTTGGGTAATAAGGCTAAGTATGAAGTTCAAAACATAGTTCAAGAATTCATGATAGCCAATAAATTCAATTTATGTATGATGTATGATTAAACTTAATTAATTTCTCAATCAACTCAATTAATAGTCAATTCATGTCCTAAAATAATTATAATTATCACACAATTAATTATCTTAAATCTCAATTTAATTATATTACATAAATTCCATCAAATAACCCAACCTGGGCTGACCGACAGGCTAACCGGCACGCCGGTTGGTCTACCGGCAACTTAGGCAAGGATCAAACACATCAAGTTTCGGGCCCTAGGGCTGGCTGGTAGGATAACCGGCACACCGGTTGGCAACCGGCAGCCTAGGAAGGGGCCAAACTAACTGGGTGCAGGGTCTAAGGCTGGCTAACAGGCTAACCGGCACACCAGTTGGCCATCCGACAGCCTAAGCAAAGAGTAGGTTTTTCCACAATTTTCAGGGATAGACACCGGTCGGCTAACCGCTATTTTCCACAGCTACAGACAATAATGGCCACCGGTAGCCTAGACAAATGCTCAAAGGTTAAAAGTGGTGTCTGGCAGGCAAACCAGCATGCTGGTTGGTCTGCCGGATACCACCTGGGTGAACCAGCAGGCTAGCCGGCACATCAGCAGTCTACCTGTTGGCCCAGAAAGTGTATTTTAGCATGAAATTCAGATTACGAGTTGTTGTTAACAATTTCTTTCAACAGAGACTCATGTTTAAAATAAATTCCGAACCTAACCCAATCACTCAAACAGTCATAAAAACTTATCTTACCTTGCTTAGAATGATCAGCTTTAGAAAAATCAGATTTTTATGAAAAACAGTTTGTTTATTGAATTGAATTCAATGTGGTATGTCATATTCCTTGAATATGGCATATCACCTAATTCAAATAAAAAATGTAACATAATTGAATTTACTTACCTTGCTAAACGCATCGGATCATCCTCTTCTTCAACCCAGTTCAAGTTTGAACTGTTCTTCCTCAACCTTAGCTCCAACTATCAACCCAGATTTTGGTTTAATGGTTTGGACGACCAAAGCAGTGCTTATATAGTTTTTAATCTTGTTTCATAGTTGTTCTAGAGTTAGATTTAGTTTAGGATTATGTTTCTAATCCCTGCCCTTAGATTTTATTAAGTTAATCTACACCACTGATTTGGGAAATACTAATTCTAGTAAAACTCAATCATTAGCTCACCTACCTTCCTATTTAGATTAGTATCTTATTTTTCTCATCCTAATTAGATTAGGTTCTTATATTTCTTATCCTAATTAGAATAGGTTCCTTGTTTGTTTATATCCTAACCATTAGATTAGTCTAATTATTCTCTTTTAATCCTAACCCTTTATTTAGTTTATTTATTCCTGCGAAATCTCAGCCATTGGTTTAACTTTGAGATTATGATTGTGTGTGATGCACTGTAGATAACCTATTGTGCTTCCCACCAATCACAATTGGTCAAAGTCAACTAATTAGCTATTTCTAAATATTTCAAATCAGCCCCTATTTTCTAACTAATTACACTAAACTCCCCTAAACGAGTTGGGTTATTACAATGCCGAACCACCAATAAGCCTTTCTCAAATCCCGATACATCTTAGTGCTGCCAGGGTGAATGGAATACCTGGGCTTGTGTGCCTCTCCAAGAATCTCATTCTGAATCGTCTCTTCCTTCGGAATACAAAGTCTTCCTCTATATCTGATCACTCCCTCTGTTGATAATACCTAGTCTGGCTTCGACCCATCTACTGCCAGCAACTGTAAGTCTAGATCTGATTATGTCCTTGTCCAATCCTGTCCATGATCAACGGTCTTGCTACCAAGCTAAACAATATCCCATCATTCTCTTTACCTCTAGCTTGGACATTCAGGTTATTGAAGGCTTCAATCAGACTCTGTTCTTGCCTCAGTAAACAGGACAACATATTCCGGGGCTTTCTGTTCAAAGTATCTGCAACTACATTCGCCTTCCCGGGTGGTACTGGAATGTCGTGATGTAGTCATTGACTAATTCCATCCACCTCCTCTGCCTCATGTTCAGCTCATTTTGAGTGAATAAGTGCCTTAAACTCTTGTGATCAGTGAAGAACTCAATGTCTTCTCCATAGAGGTAATGTTTCCACAGCTTTAGTGCATACACTACCACGGCCAACTCTAGGTCATGCGTTGGCTAATTACGCTTGTGCACCTTGAGTTGTTTGGAGGCGTAAGCCACAACTTGTCCTTCTTGCATAAGGACGCAACCTAAACCCATCAGTGACGCATCAATGCACACCGATAGCTTCTTCCTACTAACTGGAATTACAAGTACTGAAGCTTAGGTCAATTTCTTCTTTAGTTCTTCCCATGCTGCCTCACACTTGTCATCCCAATGAAACTTGACTTCTTTCTTTGTTAAATTCGTCATTGGGGCAAAGATCTTAGAAAATACCTCAACAAACCTTCATTAGTAACCGGCCAAACCCATAAAACTTCTTATTTCTGCCACGTTCGTAGGTCTCTCCCAACTCAACACAGCTTCAATCTTGGCAAGATCTACAGATATTCCTGCTCTCAGCACCACGTGTCCAAGGAATTTGACTTCTTCCTTCCAAAAGTCGCATTTGCTGAACTTGGCATATAGTTGATGATCCGAAAGTGTCTGCAGTACTATACCCAAGTGCTCCTCATGTTCTTCCTTTGACTTCGAGTAAATGAGGATATCATCCACAAATATAACTATGAATCTATCCAAGTACGGTCTGAACACCCGGTGCATCATATCCATAAAAGCGGTTGGAGCGTTTGTCAAACCGAAAGGCATTACCACGAACTCGTAGTGACCATTCCTCATTCTGAAAGCCGTCTTCTGTATGTCACTATCCCTGATTCTCATTTGGTGGTATCCTGACCTGAAGTCGATCTTGGAGAAATATTGGGCTCCTCTAAGTTGGTCAAACAAGTCATCAATCCTCGGTAAAGGATACTTGTTCTTGATGGTGACCCTATTCAGCTGTCTATAGTCGATGCACAGCCTCATAGACCCATCCTTCTTCTTCACAAATAATACTGGTGTTCCTCACGGTGAAACACTCAGTCTAATGAAACCCAAGTTCAGCAATTCATCAAGTTGTCCCTTGAGTTCTTTTAACTTCACATGTGCCATGCGGTACGTGGCCAATGATATGGGTGAAGTGCCCGGTATCAGCTCAATGCAGAACTCTACTTCTCTCAATGGTGGTAGTCTAGATATCTCCTGAAATAATCTATCAAACTCTTTTACTGTTGGGATCTCTTCCAAGGATTCTCCTTTGTTCCTCTCTAATAATCCCAAAAACTCTTCCTGGTACTCATCATTTGCCTTCCTTAGAACTTCTACTTGTTCTCCACCAGGAATGTCAAAAGTGACCTCCTTACCATAGCAATCCACCTTGGCGTGATAGGCAGATAGACAATCCATGCCAAGTATAATATGAAACTCAGTCATAAACAATGCTACTAGATCGGCCTTAAAATTCCAATCTCCAACTCTAACCACACAATCCAAGCAGATATTGTTAAGTGTGACTAATCCTCTTACAGGACTTGTTATGTGTAAAGGTTTTCTCATGAAAGATGGTCTAAGACCCGAAGCATGCATAAATCTGACTGATATGAAAGAATGCGTAGCACCAGAGTCAAACATTACACTAGCAGGTGAATGGAATATTGTGAGTGTACCTTCCACCATGACATTGGTCTCATCCTCATCCCCTTGCACTGTGCCATCTGTTAGGGCATGTACTTGTCCCCTAGGCTGAGGTCCGTCAATTTTTTGTTCCAAGCCTTCTACCCGAGTTCTCTCTCTACAGTCCTTCTTGAAGTGCCCAGGCTTGCCGCAGTAAAAGCAAGTCAATTGAGGTGGTCTCTGCTGGATGAATGGTGCAGCAACAGGAGCATCAGAAGTGGTTTCCTGCCTTGGTTCCACCTTCCTGGGATAATCATTAATCCTTTCTCTCTTGTAGCTGCTCGGGAAGTAGGTTTCAAAGAATTGTCGTTCGAATTCTTCCCATTCTCTTCTCTCCTTGGGCCCTCACTACCATCTTGTACCATTGGTAGGCCTCTCCCATCAACATAAATATAGCCAGTTTCACCATCTGGTCAATCGGGCAGTCCATGGCCACAAACATCTTTTCTATCTCTTCCATCCAATCCTGAGCCCACATCGGCTCTCTACTCCCATCAAAGTAGGGTGGAGATAGCTTCTTAAACTTCTCTAGCCATGATAGTCCTCCTCTATTATTGTTTCTTGGTGTTGTAGTTTGGGTCTATCTCTAGTCTGCACACCTTGAAGTGCAATGGCCATATCCCCCAATACTTGGTAAATCCCTGACAACCTAGGATACTCGTCCTCAGTGGAAGACCCCTTTCCTGCTGTGACATTGCACCTACGTCTAGCCATGTACACAATAAAATGTCTCTAAGTACATATTGTGATAATCCTATTCTAACATATGCATACATACATATATTCAAATATAGGAACGTACCACATTATATTGACATACTATATCAAATTATATTTCATACAAGTCACAAAAGTGGCTTCTAATTTTACATGTTTCTAGGTTCTCATCCAAGGTTTTCGACATATCTTAAGACTTCCCAAAGCCTAGACAACTTAAAACCTACAGCTCTGATACCACCTCTGTCACGCCCCAAATCCGAGATATAAGATCTCGAGGATTCAATGGAACTGACCTTTAGATCGATCACGTGGATACAAATAGCCATCTATACAATCAACCCAATCCTGGTTGAATCAGAGTCAAAACAATAATTGAACAGCGGAAGTCTCAAATAACTAAAAACAACTATAGCCCAATATAAATGTATATTGAGCTAACAACCCACAAACTAAGTAATCATCATCTTTATTACATTTTTGCCCTCCAGGAGTCAAACCAAATAAAATAAATTGAAGCAATGCACAGTATCATAGTCTCTAAATCAAAAGTATTCTAAACACAAGAGCATCTCCTCTCCAGCTAGCCAGATCAAACAAACTGATTACCTGTAGAGTTAAGGGACAGCCGAAGGCTCGTATAGAAAACCAAGGAAGTTACAATAATAATCTTTATGCATACATAACAACAAAGTTAATTCATGCATTTGACTCAACAAGTAATACCACAGCCAAATGTATTAGCATGCTCATGATCATACTAAATCTCACATATTTAATATGTATATATCACATTTAACATGGCAATCTTATTTCACTTTGAAAACCATACTAGTAATCAAATCATATAGTATCAATTGTTCACATGGTCCCACCATGATAAATCATATGGCACACATGATCTCATCATGCATTCAAACCAATCTGCATAGTCCCACTATGAATCCAAACATATCCTACATGATCCCATCATGTACATCATATCAACCACATTGACCCATTATGCCTAACCAAACAAATATCCATGTGGTCCCACCACGTAATACAAGCAAATACATAGTCCCACCATGTACTCAAACAATGTCCACATGGTCCCACCATGTGACACAAGAAACAAGTATCGCATAATAAACACTTAGTCCCATTATGTTCATAATCAATCACATGGTCCCACCATGCGAAGCAAACATTGCATAGTCCCACTATACAATACAATCATATATAAATGGTCCCACCACGTAATTTAAACATACAAGTATCATGTCAATCACATAGTCCCACTATGTTCACAAACAATCACTTGGTCCCACCATGTCAAGCAAACATTGGATAGTCCCAATTTACAATACAATCATATATACATGGCCCACCACGTAATACAAACATATAAGTATCATATCAATCACATAGTCTCACTATGTTAATAAACAACCACATGGTCCCACGTAGCCAACATTCCTTTAGAGACTTTCACCCACGGTGGAAGCACTTCCATAACCAATACCAATTACAAGCACAAACAAGTTAAGCAATTTACGGGACTTGTAATTATGAAATGAGGATGATGTGTAATGCAATGTGGGGGTAATTAGGCCAGCTTTATCACATGCTCGTTCACAACCATTCCATTCTTTAAGAGACTTGCACCCACGGTAGAATGTACCGTTCCATTCTTAAGGGACTTTCACCTCACGGAAGAATGCACTAGTACCTTGTTCTTTAAGGGACATTCACCTCACGAAAGAACACACCAGTAAACCTTTGTTCTTTAAGGGCCTTTCACCTCACGGAAGAACACACCAGTACCATTTCCTTAAGGGACTTTCACCCACGGTGGAAACACACCCTGACAAAGAACATAGCCAATCCCATTCACTACCATTGGATGCTCCTAGCACCACTCTCAATCATGTGATGGATGCTCCCAGCATCACTATTTCTTTAGGCGACTTTCACCCATTGTTGAAACACACCCTTACAAAGAACATAGTCAATCCCATTGACTACCACTGGATGCTCTCAGCACCACTCACAACATATAATGGATGCTCCCAACATCACTCATAACATAATTCAAACATCACAATCAATCATATACAAACCATACACCAAACAAATCATCATTAGAATCAAGCATAAACCTGAATAGTGAATGCTACAAGCACCACTCAAATCACTCAATTTCCTATACAGACATTGCTAACCATCCCAATCCTACCATGTAGTCCAATATTCATGTCCAACTCATTAAAGTCAAAATAGCCTTATATCTCATCCAGGACCGCCCTATTTTCCTGAATTTCAAACCTTATTGCACACTTTTAATATTCGACCATTACCATTTCTTTTCCACACAAACTAACTTCATAGGCATGTGTACAACTCACTTAGGGATATTCCCTCTAAATTTGAAGTCATTTGAGCTTCGATGGATGCTCTACATGTACCAAGGGTCCTACCAAAAGGTTATGTCGATGTCTCGGTATGTACCGAGCTTCGGTCGATCTTCCCGAGAGTTTGATGAATCTCGGTAGATAGTTTGGTATGTACTGGATGATCCATCGAGGGTCTCGGTTGACACCTCGGTTTGTACCGAGCTTCGGTTGATCATCTTGAGAGTTTGATAACTCTCGGTAGATATCTCGGTATGTACCGAGTGATCCACCGATGCGTTCGGTAGATGTCTCGGTATCCGAAGAACATACCGAACGTAAAATTTAACCCAGATTTGGGTTTTCTTCCTAGGGCTTCGTGCCCAGACTCTCAAATAGGCATTTTTATCCTTCTAAACCTCAAATACCAACTCATAATCATTATACCTATAATCCAAACTTAACATATCCACAACTAAACTACATTTATACATCTACACTACATAATCAATCAATCATACATGCATAATCACATAAATCATCTTTAATTTATGAGCATTTATGATCATCCAAAAACACTACAAACCTAATTTTAGGCATGTTAATCAAACAAACAAGAATTCAATCATCATATTACTTCAGTGCTCATATTATAAGATCACTATTTAGATCATGCTTCCATTCATGAAATCATGCTTTCAAAACTATATCTATAGCATTGCTAAGATCCATCAATATGATTAACGTAAAATCAATGGAAATCCCTACCTCTTTCTTCGTTAGATCTGATCTCTGCAACTTTTCCAGCACTAGACAATCAACCAATCTCCCATGCCTTCTTCTTCCTTCTTTCTCTTCAAAAATCTAGATTTCTTCTCTTTGTTTGTTTTGGTCGTGTGAATCCCAAACACATTTTCTCTCTCTTCCTTTGAAACGTTACGTGGGTTAGTGGATGAAATCCATTATCCCACTCTTTAATTCAAATAATAAAGTAAATTACTTAATTACCCTTACCTTGGCCCAGTGGACTTATTTGGCCAGTCCATAGTCCCATTTGTGTTCATAGTGTAGGGTCCAAGTCCAATCCACCTAATTCACAGAAATTACAAAAGTTACCACTATTTCTTCAAAATCACATAAGGATCCAATTCAGTCTCCTTTATTTCAATTAAGTCCTAAGGTCTAAAATAGGATTAACTATCATTTAACTATTAAATTAATTAGTAGGGTTAGGGTCACTACATTCTTCCTTAGGTTCTCAATCTTTCTCAACTCTCAAGCACACAGGGTTGTGAAGTGTTCCTACGATTGGGAGGTTAGAGGTATAGGGAGCTGACTCCCTAGCTTCTCTTCCCACCATTCAACGTATTAGGCCACAACACTTTGACTAGTTCAAACGCACGGTTGTGCATTTGAAATTTGAGTCAAGGTTTTAAATCATCAAATTTACCCCATAATAAATTTAATTACACTATGGCCCCCAATCTATAAGTCAAGTTACAA
>JAUPMG010122805.1:0-11708 GCA_031762675.1 Pachysandra terminalis | reverse complement strand
TACAGAAAAATATAGGAAAAATAGTAGAAAACCATATTACTAAAACTTAATAGTTTATGAGTTGAAATTTACTTTGACTAATTTCTGAAATTAATTAATCAGTGTACTTAATATTAAGAAAGTATATAAAAATGATTAAAAAAACAAGAATATAAAAGAATTGGATTGTTAAAAGTCTTGAGTTCTTATGACTTTTTTACATTGTTATTTGCTATAGGTTCATCTGAGATGGCATCGACTAAGAGGAGGCCAGAGATAGAATGGCAGCATGGGACCATGTACGAGAATGATAAAAACAACTCCCAATGCAACTATTGTTGGCGTATAATGAAGAGTGGTGGGGTTTAGCGGTTGAAACGGCACTTGGTACACGGTGACAAGAATGTAACTAATTGTCCAAAGGTCCCTCCTGAGGTGAAGCAACTGATGGCAGATCATTTGTCGGATGAGGATACATTAAGGAAAGATCAAAAGGAACAAAAGGAGAGTAACAGAAAAAAATTGAAGCAACCACCCAGTCTACTAGTGGATGGCGATGATGATGATGATTGGGACGATGACGACAGTCCATATCCAGCTGATGTCACTAGTGAGCGTGAGCAATTACAATTTCGCGCTACATACCGGACATCCATGCAGCTTTAGTATGAGAGGGAAAAGGAGCAAAGACAGAGAGCTTATAGGGCTGGACCATCAGGGCCTAGGCCATCAGGGGCTGGGGCATCGGGGTCTGAGCTGTCAGGGGCTAGGCCATCTGGGCCAGGAGAGGGTACTGCACCTAGATCACGTTTAGCACCGCCATTCAAGCGAGGTAAGAATGTTAGGAGTAAGATTCCTGCACCACTTATGGACCCATCTATGAAGTCATCCGATTCAAGGCAGAAGCGCCTTAAGGATATTGGGAGTGGAGGAAATGAAAGAGAAAAGATGGGTAAGTTTATTTCAAAATTCTTTTATCTTCAATCACATCCCAGCAAATGCAGCTGACTCACCACACTTCAAGAATATGGTTGACGTCATACAGGAGTCTGGGAGAGGAGTGTTACCCCTCACCCCACGAGAGATTTTGGGAAAATATTTAGACAAGGAGGAGGCAGAGATCCGAGAGTACATTGATACATTGAGGCTTCATTGGGAGGAATATGGCGTCACTGTTATGTGTGATGGGTGGACAGGCCTCACAAAGCTGTTCATTATAAATTCCATGGTCTATTGTCGAGGATGAGCCGTATTCTTGAAGTTTGTAGATGCATCTGACAAGATAAAGGATGCAAATTACATCATGAGATTGTTGATTGAAGTCATCAATAAGGTTAGGCCAAAAAATGTGGTACAGATTATGACGGATAACGACAGTGCCTTTGTAAAGGCAGGGAAGACACTCATAGAGAACAATGACTATACCTTATATTGGACATCATGTGCAGCGCATTGCATTGACTTGATGCTAGAGGCTATTGCTGCTAGACCGACTGTTCTTAATGTTCTCGAAGATGCAGTACCGTCACAAACTTTATATACAACCACGCGTTTGTACTGGCGAAGATGAGAGAAGCATGTCAAGGGGGCATAGTAAGACCGGGCATTACTCGATTTGCAACCAACTACATAGCCTTAGAGAGCATCCTTCGTCACAAGTCGGGATTGAGGACTCTTTTTACCAATTCTGATTGGGGTGCTTGTTGTGAGAGCAAAACCGTTGTGGGCATTAAAGTTGAGAAGATTCTTCTTGAAGGAAATTTTGGGACAAGGTCCATCACTTGGTCAATCTCTTGGAGCCCATGTATCGAGTCTTACGGAGTGTGGATACGGATGCCTATCTTACTATGGGATCTGTATATGAGTTAATGCGGCTTATGAATGAGCAAATCAAACACACTTGCCCAAGGAACTACAAATGGGTCCACAATATCATCGATAATCGCTGGTACAAGACACTTAAGCACCCTCTTCATAAGGCTGGTAAGTGTATTGTTTCTTGTGTTTGATGTTTTTTTAATAGATAAAGTGTGAATAATTGACTATAGTTCTCCTGTTCAATAGCGTACTGGTTGAACCCCAAATATTAGTACAGTCATAGACTTGGAACGAATGCGGACTTATCGTAGGCCGTACATAATGTGTACGCAAAGCTGGACCCCGAGTCTAAGAAGAAAGGGTTATTTGGCAATGAGGTTTTTTCCTAGACACTTGAAGTTTGTTATTTTAGTTATCAACTTAAGTGTGGTTCTAAATTCTAATTAGTGTTCTATTATATGTTTTAGTTGCTTATGTTTAGAGACTATATTGGGTCACTCGGATCAAAGGAAGCCATTGCTGCTAGGAAGAAGATGATGTCATGTAAGTTTTAGTTAAATTTCTAGTTAAATTACAAGCAAATCTTTTAATTAGATGGACTTTTAATCTCTAGATTTAATGCACAAGTGAGTGGTGGCTTATGTACGGGATCAACGCCCCTACACTTTGATCTTTAGCTATCCGGATCTTGGCCCAAACTGCCTCATCCTCAGCTTGTGAGAGGAATTGGAGCACTTTTGCCCTCATTCATACGAAGCAACGCAACAAATTGGCATATAAGAAGCTGCAGAAGTTGATTTTCTGCCACTACAACATACATTTGAGGATGAAAGTGATAGAGCATGAGAGTGAGAGCGCTTTACCGATTGACGAGGGTTGACTTGCTAGTAGAGACGACTGATGATAATAACCCACTTTATGACTGGGTTAGGCCTTATGAGTTGGACCAAGCTGATGGGTGCCCTAATGAAGAGATAACCAGAGCTGCTGCAGAAATGGAGATTGATGTGGATCAGGTTATGGAGACAGAGGTGAGAGAGAATGGGAGAGACTCATTAGATAGGGCCGTGCGCATCATCCCATCACCCACACGTTCTGGTGGTGGGAGTGGTAGTGGAGGTGGGAGTCGGGGTATTGATGGTGGGAGTGGGGGTGGTGGTGGAGGTGGGAGTCAGAGTACTGGTGGTGGTTGGGGTTAGGGTACTACTGGTGATGATGATGAAGAGGATGATGATGGTGACGACGGTGGCACGAGCAGGGGAGGAGGTGGTAGTGGAGTTCAAATAGGGATATCTCCTTTCACAGGAGAGGGGAGCTTTGATTACGCCACACAGGATACAGATCATGGTTAGAGCCAGCCAGCCTTCTCAATCTCAGCGCCGGGATAACGGAGGTATAGGAGTAAGGGGAAGAAACATTTAGGAGTACAGGATGAGGCATCCATCTCTCATAGCTTTGGGAGCTTGGATGTGGAGTGTGGGTAGCAGGGATCTTCCTCATCAACATCATACGACGGATATGGAGGCTATGACAGATATGGACGGTATGGAGGGCATGGAGGCTTATCAGAGCCAGGAGTCAGGGGAGTCTGATCTTACGGATATGGAGGCTATGACATCGTGCCTTATGTTGGAGGAGGGTATGGTATATTTCCAGATACCCCATACTCTGCTGCTGCTGGATATGGGGATGATTCGTATGGATGCCCTCCTGTTGTTCCAGGTGCTGTCACAGTCACTACCATGACGACCTATTACCCCCAATACCCCCTATGGGAGTATTGGTGCATATGACTCCGGAGGATTACCAGAGATATGTCTCCTAATACACGGAGTGGTATTATCGGATGATGTCCTGGGCCCAGTATTGCAACTACGTGGAGTAGACATATTATGGTGGGGGACATCGCAGAGACGGAGATGATGCTGATGAGCCTGCCCGCCATTCGCTTTGGATATGAATGGAGCAAACATATTCCTTGATTTCTATTTTTATGCTTTTTTTTGTTTGACTTACACATTCGCGTTATGTTTGATCATTTTTTTTTATGAATAACCAGCATGTATAGAGAGAGAAAAAACCATAGATACAAAAGAAAGAGAAAGAAGGCCAGGTGCACAAGAGGGGCACCTAAGCCAAAACAAAATAGAAAACAAGGAACAGCACAAAGAACTTAAAGCAAACAACAAAGATATAAAGCCGTAAAAGGTTACAAAAGCTAGTGAACCACGGGCCGAAGGGCCCAAGAAAAACCAATCCGATCATCCTCGCCAATCATCTCAGACGTAAGCAACCCCACAAACATAGCCTCCCTAACAATACCGGCTCTGGCCAAGCGATCTGCCGTCCCATTCCCAGATCTAGGAGTATAGATCAATGATGCATGAATCAGGCTGCCCAAGTGTCTAGCCAATCTAACAAGGTGAAAAAAGGGCCAAGGACAGGAGATCGACCCAGACACCCAAGATATCACCACCGATGAATCCCCCTCAAACACTACCTGATAAAGACCCAACCGGATCGCCTCCCTGCAACTCATAAGAAGCGCTAGTAACTCCGCCCTCGTGGAATCACCCTCACCAACCGAGCCTGAAAAACCATGGATAATCTGACCCCCGTGCACTCTAAAAACCCCTCTGATCCCTGAAGGTTCAGGATTACCAAAGGAAGCACCATCAAAGTTCACCTTCACCACCCCAACACGCGGCGACACCCACTGAGATACAACTGACTGTACCACCGGGGACAAGCGTACTCGGACCAACTCGTAAGTAGAGCAGACATAGAGACCCCTCTGAAAGCCGTGAGAACCACCATCCATGAACAGACCAAGGAACATAAGGCATCAATAATGGAGCTCGTAGATCTGTACATGTCCTCAAAAATTTTAGAATTCCTTTCTCCCCAAATAACCCAGAGAATCACATGCCACACACCCTAGCACATCAACCTACCTCTCACTCCCAAACCAGGAAATTGCCACTGGACTAGCGAGGCAACAATACCAACAGGAAACACCCACCGCACTCCCAGTCCCAGCTTATGTTTGATCATTTATAGCATCTCCAACTTATTATTGAGTTATCTTTTAGTTTGAATTACATATGACACTTGATTCCTACTATGTATCTGTTAGTTTGAATAAATTACATATAGCATCTCTTTTACATCTTACAGACCCGACAGCGTGTAAGCTAAACCCCCTCAAGTAATGACTTTTAATGTGTAGGCCTTGTTTTTGCCTTTTTTTTTTTTTTTTGATGTATTCGGATGCATTTAGGCCTTAATTAGACATGTTTAAAGTTTTGGGCCAAAAATCCATCAAAAACCCATGGTTTTCCCACATTTCCCCTTTTCTACACCATGTCGTCGGAGTCACCAGGCGACACCAACTTCACGAACCTTGGTTTTAAGTATCCACCATTTTCCATGTGTATCCACCGTATACATAGTATTTACAGCACTTCCACGTGTATCCGGTACGTATCCGTTTTTTGTTTGATCGATATACTACCTTAATAAGATATTTTGAATCATGCTCGCATCCACATGTCTGGGAAAAAAATGAAATCAATTTAGGCTCTTTCCTCCACCATCTGATCTCAGGGCCTACTAGATGCACAGGAATGCCAGACAAAGATCAAGGTAGATCCCAAGAAAAGTGAGATGTTTGAAACTCATTACCCTTTCAGAGTGGGAATATTCCATCTTCAAGTTTGAAACTAAGATTTGTGTGTCCTCCACAAATGCCTTCATTTTGCCAAAATGCCACATGATCCAAGCAAGCAACGGCAAGGCGAAAATACATGGCCCCAATAAAATCCTGATCGGACGCCCACGTGATCCAGGCATGAAACAGCAAAGTGAAAATATAGGGACCCAATAAAACCCTGATCAGACGCCTCATAAGCAACCCAATATTTGGATGCCAAACATTCAATAGCATCATTAACCAATTTAAAATGCTTCATCCGCAATGGGTCATGCCAATTCTCTTCCTTCAAGGGAAAAACAAACAACAACAGCCCAATCCCTGTTCTTTTTACGACTACTTGCTAGGATGTTATCCATCTCTTGCTATCCTAACATTACTTACCGAATTCATCCACATAAGACAACACTTAAAACATGAATTATCAATTTCCAAGCCAATGCATGATCAATCCACACTCTTGAAAGTTGAAAAAAGTGTGCACTTTTTTTTTTTCGATTCGCGCGCTCACTATATCTGTCAGATACAAAGTCTCATTTCTCAAAGCTTTGCAATTATTGTTGTACCATAAAGTCTCACTTTTTGTACCCTTACATTGTTCCAAACATCTTCGTACTCTCAAGCACAACTACCAAGCTATTTTAACTTAGAATAAATAAATAAAACCACATAGACATTTTTACCTCTTTCATCTCCCTTCTTTCATAGTTAAAAATACAATCAATTCTCTTTATAATTTCCTCTTCTTTTTTTTTTTTTGTAATTTTTAATCTATTATGTCTTATCTATGTGTGTGTGTGTGTTTATATATATATTTATCAACAATCAAATTTGATAATTACTTTATATTACTACACCTAAACATTGTTTGAAATTTATTCTTATAATTTTAGTTTTGAAAGTGAAGAAAAATCTAAACAATAATATTGAGAATAATTCATAAAATATATCATGAAAATTTCAAATTTGTAATTACATATTTTAAAAAATATGGATGCATCAGGTTCAATTCTTGAAGAAATAAAATTTTAAATATATATATATATATATATATATATATAGAGAGAGAGAGAGAGAGAGAGAGAGGAGTTGCTCTAGAACCTAGTGAATTTCTAACTTCAACACTCTTACGATCTCGCCCCCACTCCTGTTCTCACTCTCGCTGTACACTTTGGTAACTTAGATCCTACTTATAAACCTGATTTTCAGGAGGTGAGGACTCTACAAAGTACAAAGCAAGCATCAAGGGAAGATCACAACAAGAAAAGCAATGATCGACTCTGAAGGCCTCCCTGCAGTACCAAAACAAGTAATTGCAATCCCATGTCATTACATCCATTCAATAGTCTCACTGCACATAGGAAAAGTGGGTGGAAAGATGGGGCTGCCTATGGGAAATAATCATCTTACTCCAAGCTGATGCTTAGTCTATTAACCAGTCCTCCAGACAGCACAATCATGAGCATTTCTCCATGTCCTCAGTTAATTTAGTTTCCCCTTGAAATAAACGATATTGCAGTAACAAATGGATAGAATTTTCCCAGATACACAATGCCCGATGGTACATGTAGAGGTGCCAATAATTTCCTAAATTGGTAAAAATACCTGGACTTGAACATCAACAATAGCAGGATAATAAACCTATTGCTTTTTTGAGAAGAATAAAATGATGTGAATCACGCTTTTTGTTTTCGTAAAGTGGCAACAAAGTATTAACCAAAACTTACTTTTCTGTGATCATTTGGATGGATTCTATTTGCAGCAACTGGATCAAGCTCTTTAAGATGGTCATAACTAACACTCAAACCATCACCACTCAAGTCATAGTTATAATCTGGTTCCTTGTCTCCTGTTAATGAAAATAACCAATTTTAAACTTCTAACAATTGCAAGTAGGATTATAACATCACAATAGAAGCGGTATTTACCAGGAGGGTCAATCGAACAGCTTTCCATATCTTCTACCAAATCATCTAACAGGAAAGGACTCACAAGAGCCTGGAAGCAGAGGGGTAGAAAACTTACAGTAGGAAATGTAGAAGTAAAAAAGAAGAAGTTAACCAGAATGGACTTACATAATATATCTAGAAAAAGTTAATGCCAATACTTGTTACCATGGACAAATAATGTCACGCTTCTCAAGTGTGAGTTAATCCATAAATACTAAAATTAGAAAACCAAAGCACGAAAATAGCAACACGCACAGTTAATCTTACACACAAGCAAGCCAGTCAAGCATGTCATGTAGAGTTGTAGACCATAGGAGATGCCCAGCAAGGCATAAAACTATATGTGGTGCTGTTCATGGCTGTCGGAGACGACAATAACTGGGCCCCAACTACAAGATTATCTACGGAAACAAGCATCCAATCCAAGTATCTAGATGTTCACAGGTGTTCAGCAAGGTTGAAAATTCCATAATGGGGACATGACTATAATAAAGATCATATATTCAGAAATAATATATTTGAGATTTTCCTAACATAACATATTAACCTTCATCATTTACATCATTAATGTTTGTGAATGTTTTATATGGTACAAACTAGGATATTATGTTGCAAGAGTTATTAAAGTTATTTATCTACATTACTACTGAAATTTGATATCATGTAGTAATAACCTACAATGGGTTGTAAGAATAGAAACTATGATACAAGAGCTGTATATCCTTTAAATCCATTTTCTGCATGCCTGACACTTCCATTTAAGTGCTTATACTATTGAAACTCCTACCAGACATGCAAGCGTCGTGACACAGCTATGACATCATTATGGCATGCTAATGTTACGTGTCAATAGGTGTCGTTGTGTCATGCCAAGCTATCAACATTTCTCAATGTCATGTCATGTCATGGTATCAAATTTCTCAAATAATAAATATCTGTACAAGTAATTAGGGGAACTTGGGTTGGCTCAACCCAAAACCGACTTCGGTTTGGTTTGGGTTGGGTTTCTAGACATTTGGTTCGATTTTGGTTTTGAAATTATAAAACTGGCTTACATCGGTTTGGTTTTGGGTTGATGTGTTGGTTAAACCGAACCGAACCGACACCCGAACTTTAGTATATATACCTCTAAACCAAACCAAACCAATTTAGACCGAATTACAGTCTATACATGTGTACTATATATGATATATATATGGTATATCATATTTTATTTTATTTATAGCATGTAATTCTTAAAAAGATTATATTAACCCGACCTAAACCAAACCGAATTTGCAATTTGGGTTGGGTTGGTTTGGGTTTAGGGTTTTCCATTTCAATTCGGTTTGTTTTCAGGTTGGGGAGTTCGGTTTTCAATTCAGTTTGGTTCGGTTTTGGGTCAACCTTCATTAACCTCGGTTTGGTCTTGGTTTGATACAAAACCGAACCGAGTTGCACCCTACACGAAATTACAGATACAAGTTAGTCTCCCTTACTGAGAGATAACAGAATGATACAGAATAATACCTGGATATAGTAATTTGTACCCCCAACAATGATCGGCAAGCAATTGCGGGATAATATACCTTTCATGATCTGTAAATGCAATTATCAAGTCAAGCAACCAAATACACAATGGGTAGATGTAATGACATTATTTAATTCTTTTTTATTTTTTTGCATTAAGATGACTAAAACTTAGAAATGAGATCAAAATATGAAAATAAACCCTAAAGTAATGAACTTTATTAAAAAAAATGGCACAAAATTTTGGAATGAGAAACACAAAGAAAAACAGTCACCTATACGAACATAAATACTGAATTATTGAAGCTAGTCATTATTGAAGCTAAGCAACATTAAAAAGGAACATTTTTACAGGAAAAAAAAATGGAACAAAAAATATGAGAATAAAAATATTGTCCAAATTTTAATAACTTTTCTATAATGAATGCACACAAATGAAGCAAGTAATTGCAAAAATAAAAGGGAGATTTTTTACAGGAGTTGCAGAATCACGGAAGTCCTTTGATGTGAAATCCACATTTGGGCTGACAGTCCCCAAAAGATGATGTGGCACTCCTACAGACCAATAAGGACAAACACTATTAAGAAAAAAAAGGAAGGAATGGGACAAGTATATAATTTAAAATTATGAAATCAGCATGGAACTATTCAACCCCATCCAAAGTCTATCTATCTTGCACAAAATAATCTAATTTAAATCAGATATTCTGAGAGATAATAATATCCCCCAAAAGGCGGTCAAATGGAAGCATCTGTGATAAACTTTCTTGTCAAAACTCACGATTGCACCAACATTCAAATTGTATATTGTGTGCAGATGTTCCAGAAAAAATGAGCATTATTGTTTTATTTTTTTTGGCAATGCACCTTTTCTTTTTCTGATCGGTAAAGGTCTGATTTATTTTATTATAAGTAGAAGGCGGACAAAAGCCATATGTATACTTTTTTTTTTGGGGGGGGGGGAAGCCCTACGTACACGAGAGGCATACATCAAGCCAAAAAAAAAAAATCATAAGAATCCCACTTGTAATTTGATACAATTTCCACAGCCCAATTCCCCATACTCTTCCTCATTAAAAAAATGCCTTTGAATTCAGATAAGACCGAAAGTCACACACAGAGAAAACCTTTTTAATGACAACCTTGACTTGCCTGTCCTTATCTTCATAGATTATGTTGTTACACTCTTGCCAAAATGAACAGCAAATTGCTGCCAGACTTAAAACCAAGAGAATACTTCCTTCACTGTTTCCTTTCCTCCATTCCCAACTAGACAAAGCATCATGTAAGCTATAGGTGTGAACCCAATTCCTTCCAAATGGCATCAACAATTAGGACCACACTTTTGAAGTCACCTTGCAATGAATGAAACGATGGAAAACTGATTCCTCCTCCTTGGACATAGCACATCAGCTAGTGAAAGACTAACCCTATGTATTAAGTGGTCCAAAGTTAGGATCCTATCCAACACTGCTGTCCCCAAAAAAGAAAATAAAAAAAAATATATATATATATATATATATATATATATAATAAAGGGAGGTTATAGGAAAGTACCCATGTACATTAAAAAGTGTACAGCAGGAAAGATTTTTGTTATTAAATTATGTTTCAAAATTTCTTTTTAGTTTTTCTTTTAATTAAAAAAAATAAGTTAAATCCGCAAAAGAAGTAATAGAGAAAGATATCAAGAATCTAATTTAAAATACAATCTTTGCCTATTGCCACAAACACCAGATCCAGAGTACTAAAATATTGGTCATTTATTCAGATTTGGCATTTGCAAATGAATAAAGCAACGAAGATCAATCAAAAATATTATGAAGGGTCACTATAGCTGGCAAAATTAGACGTCTTTTTGGTAAATTCCAGCATGATTAGCATGAAGTAAACAAATTTCTCAATTCTATAATTTTTTATCAGTAAAGAGAGCACACATAATTTTAATTTTAAATAAGATCTTTGCCTGCTGCCACGCTATTTTAGCAGCATTCCATTTTCATATGAAATTAATTAAAGGCAACTCAAATTCTCTCCCCTTTTAACTCATGAACTTTTACAGGGATCAACAAATTCTTAGGAAACCGCTCCAAGCTCCTCGTCCTCAAAGACTGTACCTTATCAGGTGTGAGGAAACAAATATCAAGCCCTTCCTTATTCCCAAGAAGATAAGAAAAAAGGGACCGAGGTAATGACTCTCAACGGGTTACTACTCCAAAATAAAATCAAATGGGTTAGTCTACCCAATAACATAATCCATATCTCCTAAGACCATCTTTTAATGTTCTTCCACTTGAACCTTTCGATCTTCGTCCACCTCTTCTATTCCTGACTTTGTGCTTAAATAATTCTCTTTTTGGTTATTATTTCATTCATCTTCCTTACAATAAATAACACCTAAGAAACTCAAAAGTGTTCAAATCAAGCATTGTTATAAAGGGTTTAATAACTTTGGATTTGCATACTCTTAGCTTTTATTATTTGATATCATCCCACATTCTAAATGGGGAACTGATCTTCATCATCCTCAGCAGATTCATACTTCTTTTGAAGGTCCTTGTTAATACAATTATTGGGAATATGTTCATGCTTGGGATTATACCTTGTTCATTAAAAATAAGAAATAAGCACTCTTGATTTCTCAAGTTCACTAACAACCTCTCCACCTCTCTTCCTTGAATTTGGAAATCCCTGGATCCTCAAATGGGATTTAATATAGATTCCCCATATTAAAAAGAATA